>JAOBYH010355506.1:0-24987 GCA_025403525.1 Umimayanthus kanabou | reverse complement strand
ACGTGACGGGGTTGCCGGCCCCGTGCACAACCCTCCTCCTTTCTCATCCGGGCTTGGGACCGGCCATGGCGGAGTTTGTTACCAATGAAATGTTACATTATTTAAGTATGAAAATTTGCAGCTTCTGTTTTGTTAAAAACCATAAATTAAAAAAAACATAAATTGCTTGTCAGGGGTTCCTTTTTTGCTGACTACTGACTAAAACCATTTCTGAGTGGAGACCAACAACGGTCAGTGGTGCGGAAAAAATTGAGGGCAAGTCTGTGTCGATCGGACCCAGATTTTCTCCCCAAGAATGACTGCAGCATTTTCACCCTCTACCGGGACCTTAGAGTAGATACTTGCAACAAATTTGTCATCCTCTGTTAGCACCCGACTAGATTAGCTTATATAGTTATTTCGGGTGTCCAACCACTATTTTCATTCCAGATTTTGTAATTATGTAACACTTGCACTAATAGTGGAAATAAAGTTTTGTTGTTGTTGTTGTTGAGCATATATTAGCCTAGACAAACGCCTTCTCCAAGTGGCCAGACACCGAGTAGTGGTTCATGCGTACAACTTCGTTGACCCAGTGACAGGAACTGTTTTAAATACCACGTCAAAAAAAAAGGGAATCCTGTTGTGGGACCTGCAGTTGTGTTTAGAAGAGAGATGTGGAAGGATTTGAAAGTCCTGACTATGGGAATGCCACACCTCATTTTCTACCAGTCGTAGCTCAATCATATCCAAATGTGCGTGTGTGAGGAAAATGCCAAGTTACCACTCCAGTTACTTCGGTATAACAGGCCTGTCGACTGAAATATAAGTCAAGGGCTGGGGACTTGATCAAAAGCACGTTCTGTAAGACTGCAAACTCCACAACAAATAAAAGACGTCACCTCGACCCTTTCAATGTTATACCGGCGTAAACATCTATGTGCTACCACATTACTTGACATAACCTCATCCTTCAAAATTAAACTTAAAGGAACATCGCAGAATGGGGCAGCTCAAGAGCTGCAGCATTAAAAATATTGAACAGTGACATACCTTTGACTGCTGTGTCTAGCGAAATAAATCTCAACAAGAAATTAGTTCCTTTGTCATGTACAGTACCGACTCCAGGATTCATACCACTTCCCGATCGCTTCAGGAGATCGGGACTCAGGACGACACCTAAACAAAGGAAGATCCCAAAACCCCAGGGATCATACACTTATAAATTTAATGAGTTTGCAGAAGTAAGGAGTTGTACATCTTTTGTTCATGCTTTAGAAATACTGTTTGAGAATGACTCGAAGTATCGGAAATGAATAAATTACAACTATTTATGGTCGTAACTCCAAATCAACCCAAAAGTAACATGCACGGGAGGAAGTTTTTTCGAGTACTTGCCCAGAGTATTTGGTAGTATCAAGGGCAAACAATCATCATAACTGGCTGCTCTCGATCAAGAATCAGTGCAACCGTATGAAAGTTACAGCATGTTTATTCAGGTTATCATCTTTTAAGAGCAAAACTTCAACGCCGTTGACAAACAGTTTTCCAGAGTTTTGCAAAATTCAAGATGTTTCAGGGTAAAATGTATAGATTATCAAACTCAGATTTCGTTATATCAGAAGAATCAAATTCTAGTGAAGTTTCTTCAGAAAGAAGACAACTTTACGATTGACAGAAACAACCTTGCGTGCTTCATTCGTCATTACAAAGACACCCATTCGATCATTGGTAAAGAAAGGAAAGGTCCCAAACATCGCCATGTAACTGAAGCCTTGATAGCCTTCATTGATCATAACATGGAGCAGAACGATGAATTAACCTCACCCAAACTGCAAAGGCTAATTCAACAGCACTTTCAAGTAGAAGATCAAGCACCTTCATCGGAATCTCGGTTGGATTTCATCTGGTACAAAGTACTGTCAGTTGGTAAGGGAAGCAAACAGAGCAAAGCGTTTAGAGTTCTGCGTAAAGGCAACAGATACCGGAGAAACGTTTGACAACGTTATCTCCACAGATGAGTGCACCGTTGCATTGGAGAATCACGCCAAGATCAGCTTCAGAAGGTGGTGGGAGCCTCTTGAAACTTAAAGGCCGCCCTAAGCACCCACTTAAGATTCATGTGTGGGCAGGGATTTCCAGATGCGGGGCCACAGATATCGCCCTTTTTCAAGGGATCATGGGCGCAGATTTCTTTGTTGATGGTGTACTCAAGAACTACCTAGAACCGTTCATCCACCGTGTGTTTCCCGACGGGCATCAATTCCAGCAAGACAATGACCCGAAGCACACAAGTAATCAAGCAAAAACTTACTACAGGGAGAGCGATGTAAACTGGTGGCGACCCCCCCTGAAAGCCCAGATCCCAATCCCATCGAGCTGGTCTGGCATGAGCTTAAACATTTCCTGAGAAAGACTTTCAAGCCAATCACGAAAGAAAAATAGCAGGAATAACCGAGTTCTGGGAGAGCAGAATGACTCCAGAAAAGTGCCAGCGCTACATCGACCACCTCCAGAAAGTGGTTCTCATGGTGATCGAAAGAGGACGAGCTTCTGGTTATTGAACAGTCAGTTTGCTCATAACTATTATAAAACGGCCACCAAACGAATAAAAGATATGACTTTTGACTTCTTCTTTCCGTCTCGGAAATAGCCAGAATTTCACTTTACAAAAAAAAAATCAACAACATAAAATAAACCGGGATCCGACATATGTATTCAACAAAACAGCATCACAAAACAATAAATATTTACGTTTATTACAATTTTTTACGCTTACTGTGTGCCAATATGGAAAATTTCACCCGAAGAGTTTGAGACACTGCCACAGTAACGCGGTCATTCACTCAGTCACGTCGGCTTTGTTTACTTGTTTTGCCATTTCATAGAAACAAATATACGCACATCAATTTCCTCGGATTTCAGTCCACAAACAGTTTTAATTTTGTTCATGTATAAAAATGCAAAAACATTACTTTGAAACTGATATGAATAACTGAAGAAGACACTGAAAACTTGAAAATACAGTACGAACTAATGCGACAGATATGTATAAACTATAAAATCTGGAACATTCCAATGACATGATTGATGAGTTATAAATATGTCGCATTTCTTAGCGAAAAAGTATATCTTTTAATAAACGAATCTATTTCAATTCGTTTTGATAGTTTAGAGAGGTTTTCTTACACAACAACAAGAAAACACGATTTATGAAACATTAGTGATCTGATATGTTCATTTGAGAAGATAAATAACCACATGTATGCTAAAACATCACAGCAACGTCAATCGCTGTCAGTCACGTCGCCTTTGTTAACTTTTCTGACATTTCACTGAAAAATTATGCTGCGTAAAAGTTCCATAACAGCTTTAACTTAGTTGATGTGTAAATGCACACTGAATTATTAATAACACGTGACCTGCACGCCGGCTCTCCTGTTCCAAACTTTTTCGATTAAACTACCGGAGAGCCGGCCAGCAGGCTAGATAACACGTGATGCATGCCAACACGACGGCTGAATGTCATGAATGAAATCTACAATTATCATAAACATTCATATGACAAGAACTGGAGAGTGGAGGATTGACGAATCATAAAACTCATTTGATCATTTGCAGAGGTTTTGTTGCACAAGAACGAAGCCAACACGGTTTGTGACAATCGATTATCGAATATGTTTGTTAGAAAAGGGAGTATTTTAAGATATAGTACTTGTTCTTGCAATGGCTGCCGGTTCAAAGACAACGCTGCATGGTCACGCATCGAAATCAAAGTACTGTCAACTACAGTCAAGCGCTCCTCAAGGTTTGTATTTAACAAGTTGATAACATTCTAAAATGTTAAATTAAACACATTTCTTTTCTAAAGTCGAAACAGTTAGGCATGAAACTTGCTCCCGTCCAAAATGCAGAACAACAAACTCGACAAACGCACTTGAGCAATAACAGCCATTAACTGAAATCGTTCAACAAAGCTCAATGATCGCGACTTCAAATCTTTCATGGTGCAACATTGTGACTTATTGTATGTACAACTCTAACTTTTCTGCATAAATCCCAATAAGAGTTTCGGGATGACCCAATAAAAGGTGTTGATCACCCATCAGGACGCCATTGTTGTCCCGACCCGATCCCGAGTCCCGATGTCCCGAAGCAATCGGGAAGTGGTAAGAATCCCGGAGTCGGTCCTGTATATTATTGCTCTGAACTATAAACAATTATTATAATTATTATGATAAAGCTAAAATAGGTATGGTGACTTACAATTTATCAGAAAGGCATATTTTACTCTCTGGTCTGGCAAGGATTTCATGGCAAAGAGACCCGATCATGGCCATTTTTATAAGAACTAATACTTGTTCAACTGCTTCAGTCTAAGATTGTGCACAGTAACATAGATACAGCAATTATTCGTACACAAATTCAGCAACTTGTTGATAATGCAGACATCCAACCCAAAGTCAATCCATCAGACTGCAACTAAAATAGCAGCTTATCTTAAGTTAATGAAGTGTTCCAAACGTTATTGAAAGAGCAGATACGTTTAAACTGGTTCATGTAGGTTCTACATTTCTTTATGGGAGTAAGCTTCTTTGTGGAGCTTTGTTATAACAGAGGAAAGAAGAAGGCTGGCAGAGGTGAAGTTTTTATATTTTGTCCAGGATTTTAGCGAAAGCCACTCCTTGGTCATTATGTTTTGTCCAGCTTTATTGTGTCAGAATTGAGCTGGTATACTGACAGTAGCGGTTGTCAAGTTAAAATCAAACTTTCCAGCTAAGATTATGTACAGGTTATGCAAACTACATGTATCGAGTGTTTGTTTGTTTACGAGTTTTATTGTATTTAAGTATTTAAGGCCAGAGCAAATCAATTTGTTGGGGCAAAGAATTTTTTTACGTTTCAAAAGTGAATAAAAGAAAAATATGCAATTTACATTACTGAGAAGCATGTATCAAAGCCATTGAAAATTGTAAAAGTTCATTTTTCGGTAACAGATCACTGCTAACAAGATTTCAACAGTTCATAAAAAAGAACAAGAAAAACACATAGATTTTAAGCAAAGCAGCACTGCCAAGGATTAGCGACTTGGAAGTACAAATGGTTATGCAGTGTAACAGCACAACTGGAGTAAAAGGCTAGTCTGCCGTTGTGTTACGAGCAAGACAGTTAGCTGCTGAAAGACAGGGCTACCCACCAGTGTCGATACCTTTTGCACCACATTCACTCCACTGAGATACTTAATTTGAAAACATGTCCTGCTCGAAAATGTCAAAAATTACATGACATCGCTGCGTTAAGCAACAACTGCTTTCGTCACAAGCACAGGAAGCACCACCCACCACAAGCATTTAAAGTCTACTTCATCTTCATAACTGTCATCCACAGGAAAATCGAAGGCAATGAGAGAAGCCGCACAATATCCTATGATGACTCTGATTGAGTCAGAAGATATAACTATTTTTGTTGTTGGACATATACACTTTGTCCGAACTAGCCAAAAATCTTGCATCGAATTGCAAGGGAGTTGTTGTTTCAACCGACTGTTTGACTTGTTAAAGTTCTCAAGTCGGATGATGAGAACTGAGATGCTCAACTTCTCTGCGAAGTCTTCTCTGGTGAGCAAGTATCGTATAGCTACGCGACAGAAAAAGTACGCAAGACCGCCCCCACTTTCCCTTCACAATTGTTGGTGCAACATGAGTGTCATTTGCTGCCCGACTGATATCTCGCATGGACCAAGACAATGACTTGTTGGACGATTTCCTCTTGTTTCCGCCGTGTTTGAGACCTATGATTAAAGAAAATGAAGACACCCTTAGAATATCTCGAAACATTGCCCCTAAAATATCTCACAGACATGTTTCTAGAATTGCATCAAAATCACAGCAGTCGACAAGTGTGCTACAATTTTACAGATGACGAACAAGATCTTAATGACTTGCAATCAGCCATATGAGTCCCAAAACATAGAGTAGAGAGAAGCCATCCAAAGGCGCGGAAAACTCTTACCGTGAGTATAGTTTAATCGATCAGACTTATACGCCGTGCGAAATACAATACCATTTACCAGATCAGACGTGTACGCCGTGCAAGATACATTACCATTTACACAAAAAACCCCAAGCATTCAGTGAACGAAATATTTATTTATAATCACGAGTTCCATAGTGGCGGGACCTGCGTTGTACGCCCGTTTTCTCTTTATGTTTTTATGTATTTCCTTTTTTTCCTCTTTTAACTTAATTGAATACTGACAACCCTTCATCTGCAAGTTTACAATATGGATCAGGGTTGATACTGTCTAGTTATCATTAAGTACCTCTACGAACTCCAGTTATAAAATAGAACAAGCATGGAGCAACCACCGTGACTCGAATGGTAAATTCGGCAAAAAACGTCACTTTACAAGCTTATTTTGAACTTTGCTGTGATGTTAATCTACACCCAGGGCCATATCGAATGGAACACCGACTTGTTGAACAGTCTACATTACTATCATACACACGGGATAAGCTTTTATATATTGGGACATCATCTTCACTGATTTCTGACCATATGCTCTCGGATGAAATTGCTTTACAATCGATGCTCCACACTGAAATCTACCAAACCCACACTGACCACTTCTGAGGATTATATATGAACCAAAACAGCTATGGATGGCGCGATCAAGATGTCTACAGAGAGACTAATAACATTTCGGTAAAGCGTAACAAATATTCACATGTTTATTCGTTGAAAATGTTTAAAGCAAAGTTGGATAACTGCATTCAAATTTCAAGTAGTTCATCGGATTTGCATGCTAATGATATTGCTGTTGCTGAGGACAATACAAAGTCTAATTCTGTGAGTATCTTCACGCCGTCGATATAAAGGACTAGCATTCAAAGAAAGGAATCCAACGAACATTATCAGCATAATTATAACAGTTATATTGATATTTATTTTAAATTGAAAATTTAGTAAAACATGTTTTAACTTTATAAAATAAATTACTCTTTTTACATATAGGCGTATGCATGGTGCAAAGAGCCTTCTCAATTCAGAGGCCAGCCAGGTTAGAAGGAAACCCTGTAATACCATATATTAACATAATGGAAGCGCATGTCACCACCACAATGAATGACTTAACCAATTTGAAAGTGTTCACTGGGCAAAGTTAGTATTTTTAAGGTCTAACAGTAGTTTTGTTTTGCGAAATCATTATTAGCATGAGACATTTCAATTGTCAATTTATAATGAAGTGTGCAAACTGCACTTGATTACTGACACATCAACACATGTTATTGCGTGTATTTCTTTCACAATAATCAAATAATGGGAGAACAGTTTCATTTCAGTTACAACATACGATGTCAGCATAACATTTTTCATGAACATCATATTGTAGCCGCCACCCCAAAGGATATTCTTAAACAAGAAGCAGATCAGTTTAAAAGTCACTGTAACTTCTTTTGTTTAATTATAGAATACCTGTCTGAAACTAATAATTCATTACAATTATCATTTCTGATTTTAGCTGTTGGGAAGAAAAAGGATGATATGACGAGGTTCTTCTTCAGAAGAATCAACAAGTGGGATGCCTGCAGGTGACTTATCGTTGAGAAAAGGCAAGAACAGCTGCGAGGCTTCGCCTCGTTTTCTCTCAACACTTTCTCGTGTTCTGCCACGTCATAGCACGTTTCTAAAACTGGATAGAAACACGCGCGACGCTGTTTTATTCCTTTAATAGAAACACAAGCAATGCTGTTTTATTCCTTTGAGAAAATAGTTTTCAAAATATTAACAGTTTTCCAATCGACCTTCAATGAAACAAACTCCCATGAAAATTTACTTTTTTCGTGACGTCATGATTTATCTCCAGATTTAGAATATGGCCCTCAGCCAATCCGAGCACGCGTTTTACTGAATCTATTTTCTAATAAAAACTCTTAACAATGATACAATAGTCACAACAAAATAATATTTAATATTTTCTGTTTCCTCCAGGTACTGTGACTAATTAACTGTATTTGTTTGCAGCACACTATTGGATACAAACTTTATCAAATGTTCTAAATGTTGTTAATATAGTTTTACACACACACTGCACACTAAGTAAACAGCATGATTAGTATATATGAAAAATGAAAATCAATAAACTAGTACAACAAAAAGCTAGTGTCTGGCTACATTTTAAGGCTCGAAATGTAGTTACAAGCCATAAAATCCCATATTGGCTTACAGCTTAGTGCTTTTGGTGGACTTATGTTCAGAGGTAAATTTGTGTTTAAAATCGGTTTGGCTAAAAAACAGATAGTGTCTTTTGCGTCAGAATATTTAATATATTTAATGTGATAAAAAGCAATAATTATTACAATTGTCTAAAAGGTTTGAAGTACTACTACTCATTCACAAAGTACATGATGTGCACTTTCTATATTTTTTTTTACCATTTAAGGATGACGCATATTGGTTTGGGGGGCGGAAAGGTTGCAGTTGCTGCGAACAGTTGTCAGATTGAGCTTAGCTCCCCCTCCAGAAGAACCAGATGTGCCACAGTCCAGAGGAGGAAACGACAAGAGAAAGCTGTGTGTATAGCTGAACCTGAACCACACCCACCTACAATGGATCCCACAAAGTTTGCGATTTTACAATAATTGTTTTACTGCCGGATACTTGAAATTTTTTGGAGATAGAAAGTTACATTTTGATGACTGTAGTAATTGACGGTCAAGGAAAACCAATGCAAATAATCTTTACCTATTTTATATCTTTTAAAAAAGGATCATTTTATGTTCACATGGCCATATTCACCATAACTCGTGCGGTTGCATTTCCGTTCTCCACTATACAGGCATTAATGGTTCAGATTTCAGCAACGTGCAGTCCTATTCGCATGAAAAGACCTAGTGCCTTTGTTTGCACACCCCTCTGTTCGCACACTGTAGTTTGCAGTGGAACACATCACGATAAGAAAAAGCACTCTATTTGCTAATAGCTGCTGTCCCATAGTTTATTACAACAATTAGTTAATAATAATAGTCCGGGTAACAGTGTGTTCTTGTACTGTACAAACCAAACACAGATTACAGACTCTTACGTGAACGACGCCATAGTCAATATTTTGACACTCCTGAATAAAGAGCTACTGGCCTATGATCGCGTAAGTTTCATTTTTACTTTATTATGCTTTCAGGAAAACTCACTCTTCTTGAATGTTGTCCAAGTTTTTGACAACTTTAATCTTAAAAATAATTTTGCGTGATTGTACAACAGAGAATTAACTTTTACAAGGTGATTTTGAACTTGCCAATCCAAATTATTTTTCATGTGAGTCGTTTTTTAGTCACTGGATAAATGTATGCCTATGTCGGATTCCAGCAATTTGACGGATTTTGAGCCATCTTCCCAATGCCAATTCCTTTGTTCTGCAGATGAATCCTGGAATGCAGTACACTACAGCCAAATTGTAAGTATGCTCGCTAAAATTCCCTTCTAGAAAAAATTGAATACGTTTGCCAATGATTCTTCTTCGCAAAAATTGTTAAACTTTGTATAAATAGTATTTGACACAAAATATTTGTCAATGAAAAATATACTTTTGAAAAGTCTTCGATACATCATATCCCCGATTTTCTAGATATCTACATACAAATTTAGATTTGACTTTTCTCACAAAGTCTCTCTTTTCAAAACAGAGTTGCCGTATTGGAAGTTATTCACTGGGCGACAGAGCCCAGAGTGTCAAAGCGTTGAATCGTAATTACTGTATATACTGATGCCGTGTTTGACGAGTTGCAAAACTGGCAGAATTCATTTGAACTATCATACTTTACCTTGGTTAAATAAGTTAAAACAAATTGTATTTTATTTCAACAATGCTTTTTCCCCCTTCGTAGATTGAATTTCAGCAAATATGGTTGTCAGCATTCGTCACAATTGCCAACTCCGTCATATAAAAAATAAAAAAAAATAAAAATACTTTCTAATGACAACTCCCCGTAAGGGGCTTTTCAGTGCCATGATACATACAATAAATTATAAGGGTTAAAAACCCCAACTGGCAGGAAGGCTGGCCAGGCTATTTACACCAGCGTGACCGGCGGGCAGAGGACTCGAACTTGGAACCTCCGGGTTACGAGTCAGCACTTTAAACCGCTCGGCCATGCTGCCTTCCTTATCACGCTGCCTTCCTTCATCATCTCCAGCAACCCCACCTCCCTCGCTCTCACCCTCACCATCGCCCTCACTATCACTATCGCCCTCGCACAGCACGAGCCATCGGCACCATCCCCTCTTCATTCTTAAGAGTTTCATCTGTGTGAAAGTTATGTGTACTTTTTCTTCGTCTCTCCAGTCGTCTGTGAATCGTCTGTACTGATCAGCATTTAAAACCGGTGATTTTGCAAACTCCAACCTGCTGGCGATTTTGTAGAAAAACAAAAATATCAGCATACACTCTAAACTCTGGTTGAGCAGTGTTTGTTTAGACCAACTGTTTCAGTACTCGAGGTCGAGGTTGATCAGTTCAAGAAGACCCTTTTTCTGTAAATAAATGTCAGATGTATGTATCCAGTAGACACGTGTCAATTCAGCCCTAGATGCACAAGAATGCTTTCTTTACTAAACAAGAAAGATAATTCCCCAAATTTCGGTTGTGAGTTCGATTAGTTAAAAAAGACCAAGTTTCTATTAATAATATGTGAGATATATTCATCCGGAAATGCCTATACTGTCAACCCTACAATCACTTTGCACTGATCAAGAGACATGAAAGATGAGAGGTACGTCTACAGTAAGAGTAGCTAGTAGAAGAGTAGAAAAACAATACAATAAGGTGGGTTTGAATTACTTACACCCACCTTATTGTATTGGCAAACACGCACTCCCAATGCATGCTTGTATTGCGTGTTTGCCGGGTACATTGACCATAGCTCACAGTAACTGTCGCTTTGACCATGTCGACTTACACTGTAAAAGTTTATTATCGATGAAATCTCAATTTGATCAGTTTCTGGTTCTGGTTTCACTCCCGCAGAATACAGTATATGCGATTTACTATCAGCAGTCCCACTTCCTCGATTGCCATTTTTGTTGCAGTCATATATCACCCGGCCTCTGCAAACCCTGCTTGAGGAAATACGAGGGGAAGTTCTGCCCCCTGGCCTCCTTCCCTATAGCCAAAGGAGTTTCAATATTTATCCAGATCACCACAATTCAATACCCTCAATATTTTTTTATAAGAATCAGTAAACTTCGGTTGAGCATGGAGATATTCTTAATTTTTCCCATACATTCTCTTAAATTTTTGATCAAATCTGAGCCTCATGATTCTTATAAGCCAAATTCTTATTTAAAAAATATTGAGACTTGAGTGTAGCCGTTTTGATACTAGAGGACGGACAAATTGTCTCATTCGAACAAATCATCTGAGTGTGAAAACAGATGAAACTCAAAGTTTGATCATTGACCAACAAATCGTCCGAGTTTGTCTTTGTTTACATATATCTCTTCTGTCGATTTTTCATAGACGACTTGTTCATCGATACAAAAAAGTAAAAACAAAACTGTCTTAAATTCACCCCTCACGAACAATTGACCCAAAGGAATAAATGGTCAGATGTCCAGATGACTTGTCCGTCCTCTTGTGTGAAAACGACTTATTTATTTACACTTATCAATTTTATCTACTCTTCAGTTGTTTACTGTAATATTGGCACATATGCTGATAAAGTTGAAAAATTTCCCGATTTGGGAGCTTTGATGGAATATGAGTTTGGAGAAGGAGACAATAAAGATAGGGAAGGAGGAGGTTTTGAAGGTCACAAGAAAGTAGAACTGCATGGGTAAATAAGTACACTACAGTTATTTTCGATGAACACTCTATCATCCAGAATGCATGGGACAACCACTTCCTGACTACGTGCGATGGTACTTGTGGGAGGGACAGATGCATTACATGACTTATGAACAACGGAAGGCACTGGATGAAGGGCCTTGGGATAGTAATGAGGAACTCTTCTTCCTCGAGAATTTTAGACATGGCTTTTTTTGCAATAGATACACCTGATTTTTATTTTGAGCAGTCGTCTCTATTGTGCTGGTGTTCTCCACATGTGCAGCAGAACCTTAAGAACAAGGTCGAGGAGCGAGAAAAGCACTATGCAGATTCACTACATCAAGCTCGTTGGAAGAGCCACAAACGTTTCGGTAAAAGCAGAGATGAATTAGTCAAGATGTGCATCGATAACAAGCTAAATCCAGACAATACTAAGTCAAAACTTGTCGAAAAACTTGCAAACAAACTGTCACTTCCAGAGCCTCCTTTACCAGAAACCTTTGATGAAAATTTCGCTGATGTACCGACAGTGGCAGGGATTTCAAAACTCTCGATCTTCAAACAAGCAAATTTTACGTCATTGTAATATACATTGGGTTGGCACTAAAAATCAGCTTGTCTTCCGAGTTCTTTCACTGCGTACTGGCTCTACCGACTTTTTGTTCAAAAGGGAAAGGAATGGATTGCTGGAACTAATAAAGACTGCGACAACACTGGTATTTGCACAAATTAACATAAGCATCACAGAACATGAATTTGTTACTCAGAAACGAGAATTTACGACACCGATCCAGCCTACAATTGCAACAAACAGACCGAGGCAACAAGCTGGAAACCCTCAACTTTCAAAAGGCTAAACAGAACTACCAGAAAGAGTTACGATTTCTTGCCTTCACGAAATATTTCACCATTAGAGGAGTTCATTAAAGCAGAAGATACAGCTGCTGGTCGTAAGTTTGACCCAAACAACCTCAATGCAATTAGAACCTGCAACGCAAGGGTGTCACTAAAGTGAACAGTAGAAGATGAGGTATTGTAGTGGAAACCTGGATGGAATGCTGGAACTGTCAAGAGATATCTTGAGAAGACAGACGAGATTGAAGTGGAGTATGTAAGTGAGCCCAATCATTTTTACAGACTCAAAGTTGAAGAAAGTGTGATAGAGGGAACACTACGACTTAACAACAACCCCACTGTAGTTGAGCCTGAGCTATATGACCAATTGACTGAGATTGGCACAAGAGCCCTTATTAAGTTGAGCAAAGAAGATCTTCAAGGAACTAACTGGAGACCAGGGTGGTATGAGTTGAAATACAAGCATTCACACCCGCTCAAAGGAAAATTTCTTTTCGAAATGCGGCGTGCGGGAAACCAAGTACAGCTTCTCGAGGAAGATGTGAGAAAGAAAGAACTACTCCGAAACAATCAATTTCCGTCTCGTCAATGTTCCATCCATGTTTCCATGGACCCGGGGAAAACTGTAGATGAGCTTGCTGATGCGATTGTACTGGTCACAAGCCGGGTTTATTACGAGTGCCGACTTCAGATGCGTCCAAAGAGCTAGTAAAGGTGCTTTCACAATCGTGCTTTGAAGGCAAGCACTGAAAGATGAGATTCTTTGCCATAGCAAAGACCTTCTCATGGGCCCAGAGCCAATTGTCATTCAAAATGTTGACTACCCACTTACGTTTATTACGATTTTTGATGCACCCAGTGAACTCCCCAATTCCTTAATCGAACATTCACTGTCTAAGTATGGCAAAGTATACGCCACATGGTGAGGCCATTACAAGAATGGTGCTTTACGAGGAGTCGAAAATGGTCTTCGACATGTGACAATCCGTGTAAAACTGGAGGTGTCCAACTATCTGCCGGCTTATCTCCACTATGGTAGAATTATGCTATCCTTAAAGTCCGATTATATTGCACCAAGATGCCACTGATGCGATTGTACTGGTCACAAGGCGTTTGAATGTGACCAGTCGATATGCTTTAACTGCAAAGACTACGGACACCTAGCCCACGATTGCCCGGCTTCACTGGTGTGTGTGCTTTGCAAGGATAATTCACATTTGAGCTTTCAGTGCCTGTTTAACTGGGACAAACCTGTCATTTCAGTGCAAAATGCCCCCGGCCCCGAACAACGCATTAATGTGGAGGACTCCGAGGAAGAAGACACAAGCGACAAAGAAGATTTTGAGGATGACGGCCCTGAGCACGGAGCTGCTGAGGAAGGTATAGAGAATGACGCTATAGAGGATATTGCAGATTTCCCAAGTTAAAGAAACCCAAGCAAAGAAGATTCAATCATCTCAAGCGAACACACAATTTGGTGCTACACCTGAATTGTACTCCCAAGTAGCTTCACCCATCTCTTCTGACGTCTCTTCAGACAATTCTTTTGCAGTTAGGCCGTCGCAGAGATCGAGATCCCGCTCGAGATCGCCGATTTTGCAGGGGTACTGTCCAACACTGAAGAAAAAGAAGGGGAAAAGCCGAGGTAAGGCCTTAAACGGCAGAACCATGGCTAGTTTAAATGTAATTTCGTTAAATGTCAACGTTGTAGGATTCTATGCAAACTGTGTTCCAATATATCAGACTACAACTTCATGGTTAACTATCTCATACAGACTGTTCCAAGGAGGATTGCGTGAGCTTCCCAGCAAGCTTTGCGCAGTTCTATGAAAATTTCATTATCAAATCTCTTGGAGAGCGTGAAATCAGGGACAAACTATGATGGATATTTTGGTCTATTTTCTTCATGCAGGTACGTCACTCTTCCATTTATATTAACTTCAGTTCACTGTTGACCAATATTTCCCAATTTTGATTGCAAGCTGTTAGTATTTGCCAATTGTTTCACCTTTGAAAGAAAGGCCTCCATTGGAAATATCGTTGGCTCAGTGAAAACCACCGTCATTTTAAGCTCCCAGTCGTCTTATTCCGTGGAGTCAATAGTTCATATTGGCCTCATTCAAAAGATTATATAATGTTAGTTTTAGAACTGATAATTAACTCCAATTGACTCCACGTTTTGTTGCGAGCTTTCGAACACAAAAAAATGACGTTTGCACAGCTGTGCAGGAGTTTCTTCAAAGCCGAAGTTCAATGGAGGAAAACGTGTCGGGTGTTTATTTCAACTATAATCTATAGTTTCTGTTAAGCGCAAAGTGAATGTTTAAATCAGAAACTAGATGCAACCATCTGCTACCAGTTTAGAAACATGATCGACATGATGCACAATTCTAGACTCGGTCAAAAGGCAGTCATGTTAAAAACACAGAACTTGTTTACTCTTTCACTTTGTCTGTTCTTATTCCTCATGGCATTTGTTGGATGTTTTAGTTCATTGTCTTTAGAGCTCGATTACACTGGAGTAGTCAATTTGAAGTTCTTCAACTCACAGAAATTTTAGTTAATATTGTTAGCTCTCAGAACCTTCGTCACGCAATTGAACCAACAACTGTTTTTGTATGGTTTTTTTTTCAAAACAAAACCAGTGATACAATTCTATTCATACTTGTTTCGTCTGAATTTCAATATTTTTTTCCGACGATTTATTTCAAGTTCTTGTTTACTAATTTCTCGCTTCTTTTTTTCAACAGGGAAAATTAATCCACGACGCAATGTGTTTTGTATGTGTTTGTTATCAAATATTATTAAATTTGAATACAGTGTAAATTACAAAATTGTACTATATCTACCTGCAGTCTGTTGTTTTGATTTTGTATTTTGTAAGTTACAAGGTTGAATATCAAATTCACGTTTTTCAACTTTATCCAGCTGTGACAACTGTAGCCAACTGATTTTCCATTTTCTCTGTACATACAATTTAAAATAAGGGCATACTGTAACAAACTCAAAGAATTACAAATATTCAGATAGCTGTTCATTGAATATTCTGGAAAAGCAGATGCAGTGTCTATGTAAGTTCCTGCAAATATTTTCAGATATTGGCTTGTCATTTTTTTCACGTTGGAAGCGCAACTCAGCAAGAAGACCTACTTAAAAATTGCAAATCAGACTCTCCATGAAGCACTTCTAAATATGTTTTTGGCCAGCATTTGTTGTCCAGTATTAGCAAGGAATCGCATTAACGCAAAACTCGTGCATTTTTTACGCAAACTGTTTCCCAAAAAATGCAATTTTCAATTTGTAATGCATCCCTGGGATGCAAATTTTGAAACTTACTCTCATAGATCCAGTTTTATGGGACCCCTTCAAAATCTCTGGTGACTCCAAACCAGCAAGATCATGAAGTTCCAGGACTCAAGGCAAAAATATGTAGCACATTCCCTGATTAAAGTGGTCAAATTAGCCAGTCGTCAGCATATTTTGGCAACCCTGCAGCTGACATGTTATTTTATTCTCAAGTTTGGACTAACAGCTGGGCCAATGTAACTGTGAAAGGGAAGAGACAAAGGATATTTTGATATTTTTATGAAATAAACAGTAATTATATTTAAATGGGGCATTTGTCAAGAGCCAAAAACATTGTGAACTAAGACATTCTGTATTTGTTGTTGCTCTTAGTCGTGTTGGCAACATGAAACAAAAAGCTGCTGCAAGTGTTGCAGAAAACCCGCGAGAGCTGCAGCAGCAACAGGAGCCTGAACAACAACAGGATAAGCCACATGGTTTCGTTAACCCTGCAGGTTCCATTCTCAAGCTTTTACATTCGTTTATAAAAGATTTATAACAAACACTTTAGGTGAAAGTCAGTTGTTTTGTTGTAAAGATCGCTTTAGTTCTAATCCTTTTCAATTTTTGCTTATTTCATGTGTCTTCAACTGACCCACAAGTAACATCAATCGTTGCTTATGAAAAAATGTAGACCAAATAAGTAGCCTGTCCTGCCATGTGTGCAATGTATATGCTGTATTTGATACCGTAAAGCTCTTCGGTGCAATTCATTAAAGTCTTGTATTATGACTTCTCAGAATCTTAAACTCTGCCTTTGAGTTGGACAGCATCAAAACGTGAAACAAAGATTATGATTATATATGGTTGGAGGATGTTGGCCAGCGAACTGAAGTTTTTGCTTTTAGCAATCCGACATACTACAAACAACGTTCTTTCACTTCAGCAAAATGTATTATTACAAACATTTTCCTAGCAGCCTTTTGCTGATTAACCGCGTTACTAAGAGGTACCCCTCAAAACTTTCCACATGGAGTCTCAAGGACCCTCCATGAATATGTTGTCGAGTTTTATTTTAAAGGAACTTTCTTTTTTCTCGCAAATCTGTACAATGCTCACAACCAAACCGTCTTTCTCAAGCTGTTCATCACTCTCGTTTGTGGATATTCCACCTCTATGACTAAGCCACCGTTTTAAAGCTTCCACAAAAATATCCTTAATATCTGGGGCTGGTAGCGTTGCTCCGGGAACTTCATCATCGGTTAAAATCAGTTATTTATTTACCTTAGACTAGCATTGTTTCATTTTCGCTGGCATCATTTTATATTTTCCACGTGACTTTCAGTAGATTTTTTATTGCTTTCATTTGCTTTTTGCAGCAATATCGTTTCACTGTTAAGTTATTTCTTTTGCAACATGTCCTTTGATCACTTCACGAACCTTGCCAACTCACCCGAGTTCTGATTTTGTGTGGGATAGTCTTCCCAACTCAACTGCTGTTCAGCCTTCTGCCACGAGGCCCTCGATCACACAGGACCACTAGGTCGATTTGGAGGTCAGTTTTGGGCAACATCAGGGCTCAGCCTTCCCAACCGGTCGGTGCAACCCTTCTACCAAGTCACTCGGTGACATGAAGGCCCCAGAGAGAATGCTTTTTCCTCAAGTGTGACTCCATATTTTTGTTTCAGGTGAACCGAAACTTTATTGCCAATTATCATTAGTGGAATTTTGCACGGGCTATATTACCATTGTGCAAAACAGAGCCACAGATCAACAAAGAGTGGTCATGATAGCTTATTTACATTAACTATCAGTCATGGTGTTGGCCAGCAGTTAAAACTGGTCAGCAGTCCGTTCATGTCATAAGGTTTTGCGTGCAATCGCAATGGAGTTTGCTCGCCAGATACAGTCATTTGAGTGTTTCAAACAATCATTTTTCTTGTTGATGGCCCTTCTGAGTCACCATCCAAATCCTAAACCCTTCGATTGAGGACATGTTCGCTGCAGCCACTGCTCATCCGAAAAGAGCAAGAACCATCCTTAACACTGCTGTTTTGCTGGAAGCTGCCGCAGAAAGTATCGACTCAGGCATACACCGCTCATTCCAGGAATTGTAGGTATTCTTAAAATAGTGCAAAAAATGAGCTTCAAAACTACCGTTTCCACGACAGGACTATGATGAGTTTCATTTTAAGAACAAAGCCACTCAAAAAAATATTTTGCTGGATAATTGCTAACTATGTAAACTTGAGGGGATCACAAAAATAAATATCTTTTCTCCTGTTAATTCTTTTTCATTTTGGACTTAAACGAGTCATCAAAGTTTGAAAAAGGCACTTTTTTACAATTTTTGTGATCACCTAAAGAAAAGTGTACGCTTTAACCCAACCAAATTTTTTTGAGTAGGATTCTCCCCTTATATAAAAACCTCTTGCTAACACGCATCCTGAGGACTTTGATTTGGGTGATACACGTGAAGCTCAATAATATTTAGCAAATGCATACAACTTCTATACAGTGAAACCCCGTTAATACACCCACCATCGTGACTTACGAGAAATCATAACAAATGTGTCACAATCGCAGTTCCTGAACAACTGTTCGCTTGAAACTTGTTTGACATGCAAATTGGAAGGAGTATTTCCTTACTTTGTTGAGTAAATTGATAGACTGATAACAAAGCGACAGAGTTAAATTAAACTGACAAGTCACAGCCACTTTCATTTTTCTAAATTTAGCATTATTGGCCATAAAAACGGGAAGGATTATGCAGGTTGCAACTTCAAAATGTGGCCGTTGGCCATATTAACGAGGTGACCATTTAAACAGGATTTTCTTCTAAGAAAACATATGGCCGTTTCAACAGGACAAAAAAATGATGGCCGTAGTAACAAGGTGGCCATATTAACGAGGTGCCGTAAGGCGGAGTTTCACTGTATTTGTTAAGCGACATAGGGATGTGCACTGCAAAACAGAAAAATGACCTTACTTAAGCATTATAATTACATGAATTTATTGGATCTTATCTGTATCTATATAATGGAAGTGCAATATAGAAAATAGAGCAAAAAAAAAATCAGCACATCTGACAGCTCTTTGTCCTTATTCTTTCATGTGGACTGGTGACTAAGTTAGAGGCCTGGGGAAGAGGTAAGTACTATGTAGTTTACAGTGCCTGAACTGTTTTATCTCTTGATCAGCAATCAGATCATTGCTGAAAGAATGTGCTCTAAGAACAAAACTGCTCAACTACGTAGTTGTCTTTTTTAGTCATGGAGTTTTCATCAGATTATGCTTGGTGCATTTCATCATGGATAATATGAGAAATACAATCACCTTTCCAAGTTCTGCTCCTAACAATTACAGTTGTGTGGCTCAGCGATGTGCAAATCAAACATGTCTCAATGGATGAAAACATTTTTATTTTAGACTTTATACATATTGAAAGAAGCAGGAGTCAAAAAATCTAGGGAATAGTAGGCACTATTAGTATTAACCGGCCAGTTAATAGGTTTATTGAAACAACTATCGTAAATACTTTAATAAACCTCAATTATCTGTTAGCTCCCTTTCTTTAATAACGTCTGGAATACTAATTAATGCAGCTTCTATGTCAACGCATCATTGCAACCAAGTGACTGCTGCCACACGCGCAAGCAAGTAACTTTTTAGTTTTAGAATCCCTTGGAATCAACTATATCTTGGAACAGATTTGTCAAAAGCGGAAATGCTTTTTCTTGTGCAAGTGTTTAATGCGTACTGACGAGGAGTTGAAGAAATAACTAACTTTCCTCAGTCCATGTGGGAAGCTATGCAATCAACATCGTGTCGACTCAAGGTATGTTTAACTTTGTTTATTTGTTTATTTCATTATGTCATGGAATTTGAAAAGTCCCAGAGAGTTTAATGATATGTCACATACTGTTGTTAACCTGTGCCATGTGTACTTGCAACTAAAATTGCATAATTATTATGTATGACTAGGAAAATGGGCCATGGATAATTGTTTATTCATATATGTTCCTTTCGTGTTGTATTTACTGTAGATAAAAAGTGGCACTATTGCCTTACCTACGTTAACCAAGAGCTGGAAACAATAAGGACAGTGATTTTATAAAGTTAGTGAAGATATGAACTTTAGATTCTATTGATTTTTGTAACCCACTTATTTCTTTCAGATTTTATTCAATTATTATAAAACTCTTATGAAATTTAAAATATTACTTTCAATCGTAGGTTACGGTACTTACATGTACTGTAGCAGCTGTCAATATAGTGACCATATGCAACAGATGATTTGGAAATCAAAATCTTTTGGGCTAATGTTCCTACAAAGTTAATCTTTGACTGTCAACTTTGAAATGTCACACTTTGTATGTGTAAGACTGTAGTGGATGCCTTTCTTTCATTAGTTAGATTAGAAACTCTTTCCCAAGAGATTTGTATGTAACCATGCATACAGTGTTTTCTTTCAAATATTCATGTTGTGTACACATATTACACAGGAGAAGGATGATATCAAGAAAGTGATTGGTGAGCTGAAACAGCCCTTCCCAAGGGTAATCTTAAAGGGAGCCTTGGACTCTACACTTGAAATTGTTGTAACGGCTGAAAATCAGTTGTCGTTTGTCATACCTGTAGAAGAAGGTGGACTTCTGAAGGCAACACTTTGCCTTGTAGCAGTTTTTTATGTTCATTTGTTTGCATACCCTGCAGGGCAGGTCAATTTTTATTTGTATTTGCAATAATGCATTCTTCAAAATCCTGATGGCAAGAAATTGCCAATTTCTGTTATAACTTTGTTTAACAAGCTTGATAATTTCTGCCAAACTTACAAGTTGAGATTGCAATAGCCTGCGTAGCGGCGGTTTTTTGGGAGGGGGGAATAAGAAAACCGTGATCTCGAAAGAACGGCCGCCATGTTGGATGCGCGAACCAAGGAGAAACTGGGGAGAGGAAAATGACAAGGCGAGGGGGAGAGGGAGGAGAAAATGAGGTAGGGGGGAGGGGAAAACCGCCTGCCCGGAAACTGGGATCCAAAGTAGCTACCTCCAACCAATGACACGCGATCAACATCTGTGTTAAATGTCATCCAAGCGTGAATTTCAAAACAAAATCGTGTTTCACATGGCGGGGAATGTGGCAGTTCTCTTAACATGGAAGGGAAAGGAGCGACTCCAAAGAAACCTGTGAAGAAAGGTAGAAAAACGAAAGAGGAAAGTGTAAACGACTTTTTTAGACTGTGTAGTTGTGCTCTGAAACAGAAATATGGTAACTTTGATAATATCGAGTACATATCAACTGAGAATCTGTTCAAAGAAACTAATAGAAAGGAATACGGTTCATCTTGACCACTAGCCGAATTAGGCGAAGAATTTATGCGAATAACAGTGGAGAGATCAGAGAAATATTCTGATTGTGTCTGCAAAGCGTGTGGAAGAAAAGTAAGAAATGCTCTGCAAGTAAAGCAGCTGGTATTAGGAATAAACAAACCAAACAGCAAGACGACTGGGGAAGAAACTGAGCATTTTAAACGGCAGCTCAGTCAACAGGATACTGATAAAGGTGCTGAAACACTTGGTTTGAGTGAAATAGCTTTGTCGAATTTAAACATCGAGGATTTGGTCGGAGAAAACACAACAACTTAAGTGAAGAGACCCACAATTCGCGTTCCTTTTGAAACGAAACTAAGTCTCTGATTGTCAATTCATGTCGAGAAGAGTGGACAGTAGTGTCAAACATCGCAGTTATGCACGAAGATCTTCACGAAGAGTTGCAAAAAGCGGTGGGAAAAACAGTGAGACAAGAGTTAAAGAACTATTTTAGCAATTCCACCGACTCTGTGCTGACCAGAAAATCCCAAAGAGATTGCAAGCCTCTCGAATAAATTGGTGGTACTCGAGGTGAAACTAAACTGCCCGTTTTGATACTCAGTAATGAGGGGAGCTTGCAATGCAAACACTGTGCCTGTGGATCAGACGAAGCATGTGAATTCGATAGCGCTGGCTTCGGCAGTTGCTGCCAGATGCAGGAACCACAAAATGTCAGCGCTTGCCTACAGAATATCGACAGTTATTTTCCACAGTGGTGTAAAACACACTGACATTGAAAGGTTAAACAAACTGAGAGTCTGCACGTCGGCAGATATGATCATAAACATGCAGAAAAAATGGGGAAGAATTGTGAGACAAAGGTGATGGTGTGGAAGAAAGAAGTGGAAACGAACGAATGACTGTTGTTGGAAGTGACGCTAAGATTGACTTTGAGAAAGAAACTATTAAGGGATATGAGAACTACCGGGAAGAAGTTTACACTAGCTGCAAGAGCATTTTGGGGAAGGGACGAGAAGAGGACCTGTCTGGGGGAGACCTTGATTTTACCTTGGACGATCTTTCAAACACTCAGCTCCCACTCTACAAGTAAGATTCACAACTACAAAACCAGTTTTAAAGAATACACACATACAAATCACTTATAAGCAATAATAAACGACAAAATACCACGCATATGTTAGTGGGCTCATCTTAAACAACTGTGTACATGTTATGTTCTGAGAGATATTTTGTTTATAAAAAAATTGTTTTAAATATTGGTGCATAGTCAGGGTTATAACAACACTGGGTGGATGGAGAGGGGGATGGGGTAGGAAGTAGGAAAAGAGTGTTATATAGGAGTTACACATTTTTTAGAATATATGCAGTGATGCTTATTTGATTTTCATGGATTGAGTGCAGCATTTATTTAAGGGTTACACAGATTTGTCTTGTAATTCTAAAGCAAGAACACAACATTAGCTCACTATACCCAAAATAAGAAAATACTGTTGCACGATTTGACATTTTTGTTCATTTTTTTGTCAAGACTGGTGGGAGACAACACTGACCTAATGAAATATGCCAGAATTCAGAGTGAGGAACACATGAATAGGTCCATACATTGGACACAAGAGTATGCAGCACTGAACAGAGTGGTCAAGCAATCCCTGAATACAACTGCTCCCAGAAAACCACAGTCTGAGGTTCAACCTGGTGATGTTCTACCCAATAAGATGTGAAGAAAGATTAATAGTACGATTTGCTGTACTGGTGAGCAGAGTTCTTTGCAAATACTTGACTAAGTTCGAACACTTGAGAGATGCAGTAATCCGTCACATCCCACATCCATATTCCAAGGAAATGGCATCTAAATGGGAGACCGTAAGTACAGAAAACTACTAAAATTTGTACAGCTAATTTAAAAAAGGTTGTCTTGTGCATTGTGCACATGCTGACCAAAAAAATTATTTATAATTATACTAGTAAATTATGCAAAATAGGGTATGTGCACACAAGAATGTATTGTGAATTGTGTCAACCTCAAGGCTCTTCCATCTGGGTATGCACGAATGCACAATGTACGAGTGCACAGTTCAGGATTTAATGTGTATATTAATCTATCAACATCATAGTATATAAAAAAGTGGAAAATTGATTGATATTTCAGAATTAGTTTTCAAAGCCTCAAAAGAATGTATACGAGTTCTAAATTATTGCTCAAAATTGAACTTGTCCTATATTCATAGAACTTTAGCATTTAACCAACCACTACTAAGTTAAAGTCATATACGTACCTCTTAATTAAACGGCCCTTTCTAAAACTTTTGACCAATCAGCAAGCTCAAGATTGTTTTGCTGCGAATTCCTCACATCAGCTTGGCAAGTACATTAGGGGGTAGAGTCGAGCGGCGAAAAAAGTATATTCTGACTGAAAATGTGTGCGTTTGACAAGATTGTTCCATTTCCTAATTGGTTTTGTAACCTTATTAGTAGCAATGATCATCTGTATCAAGGAACTTTTATTTTCAGTTTGCGTACATCAAGTGAACAGAGAATGTGTAAACTGTTTGCAGTGCATTGTCCTGCAATGTGGTTTAAAAAAAGTACATGCATGATATGGATCATGCCTAAAATAAGTTTACAGTTTACTTAACACTAAAATATCATTTGTTGTAGTGCTGTCTAGGCATTCAATTCTACAATCCAAATGTGGCTGGAGAAATGGCGCAGCTTCTTGTGGCCAAACAAAAGTATGTTCCTGTGCTCTCAAGTAGCATTGTAAGATAAATTCAAATTCCCTTACATGTTCGAGGAAAGAGGACGACATGTAAAGTGGACGTTCCAAGATGGGGACAACCCACTGGATAGATTGGAAGGTATTGACACGGAATTCGTAGACTGGCATGGGAAGATGAACACTTATTTGGTAAGTTCTCAGAAACAATATCATTATTTTTTTAAATCGCTTTAACTTCAAGAACAAAACAAGACTCTAAAGCGAAGCTAAAACTTCTCAAGCGAAAAGGTGTTTATCCTTATGAGTACATTAATTCTTTTGCAAAATTAAGAGAGACATCGTTACCGCCTAGAGAAGCTTTTTACTCTGAATTAAATAAGGTGTTTCTATGCTTTCTACACGTCATGGAAAAGCTAACAATCCATATATGAAAGCTGGGTATGATCCGAATCAACCCACGAAATACATTACTTATTTAGATGCAAATAATTTATACGGTTGGGCAATGCGCAAACCACTCCCAACTCATGGGTTTGAATGGATCGATCAAGATGAGCTTAAAGATTGGAAAAATATTTCGTGTATTCTTGAAGTTGATCTCAAGTATCCTCTTGAATTACACAATTTACACAATGATTATCCATTAGCACCTGAATACAACTAGATAATGTAACTAAATTAGTGCCTAATCTTAATAACAAATCTAAATATATTATTCATATGAAACACTTAAACTTTATGAAAAATTAGGCCTTAAGATTACAAAGATTCATCGCAGCATTAAATTTGTGGAATCTAACTGGCTTGAACCTTATATCATGAAAAAAACTAATTTACGGAAAGCGGGGAAGAATGATTTTGAGAAGGATTTTTTTAAACTCATGACAGTGTGATTAATGAGCATGTTAATGTCCTGCGCCGTTCAATGACTGGTTTGTTGTTCTTGTTTACGGAACCTTTCACTGCAGGAACAAGAGATTCTGAAAAATTTG
>JAOBYH010354395.1:0-15992 GCA_025403525.1 Umimayanthus kanabou | reverse complement strand
TCACCAGAGTGCTCAAACTGCGAGCAGTGAGCGATGCATAAATGCAAATAGTGAACGTCTCTCTGAGAGACTCTCCATCCAATCCATAAGATAATATATATATATATATAGATGCTCCAGATTTATTGTTTATTCTGTTGAGCACTCTTAAGGACTGGGTGGAGAGTCTCTCAGAGAGACGTTCACTATTTGCACTTAATTATGCATCGCTCACTGCTCGCAGTTTGAGCACTCTGATGACTCCACAATGCAATCCTATAATGTGTAACCGTACATCGTGTGCCCAAGTTCACGAGCTGCCGTAATGCCATTATGGTGGTAACCGGGAGGGCACCGCATTGTTCAATATATATATATCCCAGTTCTCGTGCAAATGAGCCTGTTCGTAGACTACCATTTTACTTGCTTGACCTACGTACGTGATTAGTAGGATCAGTATTCCCCGCGTGGCGTTCGAGCTCATGTGCGAGTCTGAAATCGAAACGTTAACACCCACCCCGGGCATTTTGACATTTAAAAAAATTGTGGTCAAATCCCTCGCCCCCTCTAACACTGTCTGAAGGAAAAAGAAACAAGAGGATATTGTTAATAAGCGAAACAGTTTAAGTTTTATACAATTGTATAAACACAAAAATCTTACATTAGCTTGTACTCGCTTCTCAACCCGGCATCATAAAATACAGAAAATGAACAACAAACTCCACTTGTCTAAATCAACTGAAACGATATTTGATAAAGCGAGACTGGTTACGAATATCGCCATGCAGTTTCTTTGTTATATGTTTTTGTTCTCTACATTCTTTTTCATAACAACCTTTTTTTATAAGAACGCGAGGCTAAAAAATGCCCAAAAATTAAGAACATGAGGAAAGACGAAGAAGTTTTATTTGGATACTGTACAAAACCATGGAAATAATTTCTTTCTCGGCTGACGTTCGTCAGTGCAACATCTCTTACAGTATTTTACATCTGCAACTTTGTAGCTTTCCTGCCGGCCAGGTTAAAGCGTGTTTATGCTTCCGGTTGGTTTGTGCGAATGGAAAATGGCACACCCAAAGTGCACACCCAATACTAACAATTATGTTAAAGAACGTCTAAAGAATATTTGAGGCTGAAATCATTTAGTCTCTGCCCAAAAATTAGACCGTTCTTATAAGAAAATATGTTTCTTTTGTTCGTTGGTTTTGACCGTGTACAAAACACAAAAGGGATTGAAATGCAAATGAACAACTAACCAGTAAAAAGACTAAAACTTACATTTGGGCTCACACGTAAAACAAAACAGTCCGCAGGGTCACAATCTACCAGGACATGTATGCAATTTCATTTTAACACACTGCG
Organism: Umimayanthus kanabou; assembly: GCA_025403525.1. Taxonomy (NCBI): domain Eukaryota; kingdom Metazoa; phylum Cnidaria; class Anthozoa; order Zoantharia; family Parazoanthidae; genus Umimayanthus; species Umimayanthus kanabou. The sequence continues at coordinate 14,651 of JAOBYH010354395.1, read as the reverse complement.
TTTTTGAAAACCTGAAATACTTGTGATCGGGTATTACTTTCCCAAGAACACTGAAAAGATTTTTTAAGTTTGCGGTTTTTTTTTAAATATGCCAGCCACACTTAAAATAAGCTTCAAATGCCCGGCCATCTGGAAATCAACTTGCGTTCGTTTGGTTTGACTCATTAGAAACAGTTTCTGTCAGGCAGCTGCCCAAAGTTCGGACCATTATTGTGTTTACCCCTCAAAGCCAATTTCAAAACAACACCTGTGAGAATCTTGTGCCATTTCTCCGTGGTTGTTTGATACTGATACTTCATGATCTTATAACTTAGCAGTTTTCCTTTCATTTGAGGCGTTTTGAAGGAAATTACTTAACATATGTGCAATCAGTCTTGTGATTTTCGCGTGAAACTGTTATGCCGTCGTACTTTCTAGGGTCACCGATATACAAGTGAAGTCCCTGCTCTGTTTCAATTTCTTTGTTTTTCTACGTACTGCCAGGCTTGACCCCCCCTCCTCCTCCCCCTCTGGAAGCTTTAGCTCTTAAATCGGTCTTCAGTTACCCGTCATTTTCGAATAAAGACTTCACTGTCAGGTCCTTCCAGCAGAAAAACTAACCAAATTTCTTGGTATATGACATTGCACTTTGCTTAGTGACGTGTCAGGATCTTATCAAGCCACCCGAAAACAAATGGCAACGGACGTGTCGAATACTTTAGAGCAATTTGTTTCTGAAAACGTCGACAGTTACAAGATTCAGTATTGCTGGCGGACTCGTTTTGTTTGAAGCTTGAAGATGAATTTTAGAACCTTTTTATAAGAACGTAGAGGCTGTAAAAATCCCAAAATTTTAAGAACATACTCACTAGACACGCCCACATCAGCTGTACAGCTACCGTCCGTTTATTTTAGCGTGTACAAATAAAGGCTATTATTATTATTACTACTACTATTATCATTATTATTATTACTATTATCATTATTACTATTATCATTATTACTACTATTATTATTATTATTACTATACAACATGCTGAGGCTGGGGATACGTAGAGAACATCTATCTTACATACTGTGTTCAGTGGAGTTACTTTGTTGTTAAACTGTAAAATAATGCCTAATCTAATGCACATCGCCCGAGGGCTACTCTGAATGGATAAACAAAGACAGCTAGTGACACCTGTACATCTTCTAAGAAAACACTAAATTACTGTATTTTGACTGCGATTGGGGCACTGTTCCCTGTATACAAAAATATCGGTGCAGTGAACAGAAACATTATTACCACACTCAGTCACATAACGGGGCCTCACTTGTGTCGCACAAAAAGGGTTGCTAATTAATAATTAAAGCGCAGTTACAAACTGTTATATTTCCACTTTTGGTTGGCGTGTGTGAATAGAAAATAAACTGAATTTAAGTATGTACCAAATCCTAAAAGAATAAGAGCATTTTAGGAACACTTGAGGCTGAAATACTCAAATAACTTAATTATTTTAAAAGAACAACCAGCCTCAGCCCCCAAATTAGACGTTTTTATATAAAAAGAGTGTCGAAGAAAACACTTCAATTACAATGACATCCTGTTTATATTAAAAACCTTATGAACGGCTGTGAGCGTCTGGACGGCTTTGGTCTTATGGTCACCAGGGAAGCTATGCGTGAAACTCGAGTCAGATCAATTTTGACATTTTAACCATTGCATTTTTTACATTTTGCGACTTTTTTTTTATCCTTTCTTGAACAAAGTTTATGTAGACTGTCACACAAACACTCCAGACGTTGTTGAACAAGAGAGACGCAAGAGGAATGGGAGGTGTTTGTCTTCCTTCTTGAGTACACGTACTCTACAACTTGTGGGGTGTTTTCAAATTTTTATGTCACATCTGTAAACACAAGCAGATGTTTTACACAATAAATTACCCTCTTTTTTATAAGAACGTCTAATTTTTGGGCCGAGGCTGAATGTTCTTAAATATTTTGCGGATTTCACCCTCAAATGTTCTTAAACCTAGTTGTTAGTATTGGGTGTACACATTTGTTAATTTCCTATAAATAAGCTTTATCAGTTAACCGCTACCATGGCCGGCAAGAAAACAATACAATGATAAACAAAAAAGTTTTAAAAACAAAGTTGTACAGGCGATGTCGCACTGACGAACATTAGCCGAGAAAAAAATTATTTCCATGATTTTGTGCAGTATCTAAAATAAAAGTTCTTCACCTTTCCTCAGCCTCGGGTATGTTCTCAGCACATTCTTAAAATTTGGGCATTTTTCAGCCTCGTGTTCTTATAAAAAAGGTTCGTATGTAGAAAAAGAGTGTAAGGGATTGAACGAGTGTGTTGAGCTTCTGATCTGAACACTACTCTTGTAGTCCATAAGATGATCAGAGTGCGTTTAATACCATGTTTTGTAACCAGTGTTCTTATTGGGCTTGTACCACACTGGAAAGTAACAAAGTATGTGGCTTCAGCCCCTGTGAATATTCTTCTTTTCGTTCTTTCAAGAGCTGTAAATATGACAACAATGTATAATTTCCATTTCTGAAGTACAAATCAAAGATCCTGAAGAGTCGTGATGTTCTTACGTTCTACCTGCTTGTGCCTTAAAATTCATGTATTAAAAATTAAGAAACTACAGAAATACACTTTAGATTATTTAAAATACTCTGGGTTCCCGGCGAAATACTTCTCTCATAAACCAGGCAATAATATCGGAAGACTAGCTTTGAAAAAACAACTGTGTTTTCTACGTTGGCGAGTTAGCTGAATATGGGTTATTCAACCAAGGTTGATATGGCATGTTTTTTCGTCCGCAAGGTTTGGTATATAGCTGATGTTTCGAGCGTAAGCCCTGCGTCAGAGAAGACTGTAAGCTGAATATTGTTTTGATCAATAAAGGTTGATATGGTATGTTTATCGCCCGTGACGTTTGGTGTATAGCTGATGTTTCGAGCGTTAGTCCTTCGTCAGAGCAGACTGTAAGCTGAATATGGGTTTTGATCAACAAAGGTTGATATGGTATGTTTTTTCGCCCGTGACGTTTGGTGTATTGCTGACGTTTCGAGCGTTAGCCCTTCGTCAGAGCAGGACGCCACCTCACGCTCACTATGGCGGCCTTCGGAGTAATACAATGTAACACATGTATCTCCCCAGTTATATGAGCAAAGTCTTTCCTCTGGCACCAAGGATAAACTTTAAAATAAATCACTGAAAACTTTAACGTTCTTAGCAGTCTAAATTTAATTTATTTAGGGAAGTTCAGTTTTTGCTTACAGCGGCAGCAAAGAGAATTAACACAAAATGAATGTGGCCTGACAGAACAAGCATTAGTTCGCTGTCTGCTGCCTACTGCGTGGATAACTGCCTGTCCATCTTAATTTTAACATAAATTATAGAGATTATTACATGTAGAGGGTGGCACGAAGACATGAATTTATTTTTAGGTCGAAAAAACAATATTTTATGAGCTAGTGCAGCGAGAAAAATATAATTCATATCTTTCAGTCATCTTATTCTGGTAATGTTTGGGAAAATACACAAGTTTCCAAAAAAAATCTTCGGAAATCTTTAAAAACCTTCAAGAAAAGTTGAAAAAGTTTTACAAAGCCTTTTACCATTTTTAAAATTTTTCGGGAAATCTTCGTGCAAAATTTTTTCAGAAAGTTCTTGAAAATTCTTAAAAATTTCGGAAAATCTTGGAGAAATTGATATATGCCACTGTGTATTTTTCAGTTAAACACTTGTGTCTACATGAGAAATAAATTAATTTCTATAATTATTACTACCTAAACCACAAATAACCAATGTTAGATAAACCTAGCTTAACAAAGTTGACAATTTGGAATTATTTGAAAGACTACTGTGTAGTAACCATTAACCCTTTCAGCCCCAGCCAGTTCATAAGTACGTAAATTCTCCTTATACTATCCACACAAAATAAGTTGTTTGGTAATGAGAATAAAGCAAATGATCGTGCACACCCATTTATCCAAGATGAAAAAGAAAATTCCCCCAACCTGTTTACAAGGAAACTATAGAGGCAGTTTAGGATAATTCAGCAATAGGTCATATGGCATGTTTGGGGCTGAGAGGGTTAATTAACAGTCCAAGAAATTCATTTAGAACTAGTGACTCTTCAATTTCATTGGCTCAATTCTCCAGGCACCAATCAAGTAGCGCAACCGAATTAGAAGTAGATCTTTTCCCATTTGCAGCCAACTCAAGATAGGAATCATTTTGGAGCCTGTAAATAGAAGTGATCCATATCAATGTTTTAGTTTGTCAACAAAATACATTATATATGGTTTGTAGAACCAGCTTTAATACTTTAGATGAAAAAGTTGTTGGAGCTAGCTCCTTCTTCAGTCGGTTGTTTAGGTTGTGTAGGTAGTTTGTCAGTAGCACTGCACATTTAACAAGGCATATTTCAAGCCATCACAGTCACAGGGGATCCCACCCTTTTAGTTTTTCTACCCCGACCCCTGAAGCATGACAACCCCACTCCTCTTGGGTATCGCAGCCCCTGTCACCTTCACATTTGGCACATCCTGGGGAATTCATATTTACAACCCCATCCCCTCAGTCATCACTGCCCCACCCCCTTGGGGTAGGTAGCACAACCCCACCCCCCTGGTGCATCACAACCCATGTCACCTGAGCATCTAATATGTTCTGCAGCAATTCAATGCATTCCCACGATGCATCACAGACCCATCCCCTGGAGCATCCAACAGAACCCTCTCCCTTGTGGCAACACATCCACCTCTTCATATTTCCCATCTCTTTCACAACTGATCGTAACACAAAAGCTCTATAATGTTGTAACTTGTTCAGGTCCATGGGTACCAGATTCCAAATGAAAGTTACAATTTACTGATTAGAAACACTTTGTGTGATCTTCACTGACAGCAGTAGAGAAACACAGTGAACTATCTAAGTCAATGCATTATTAGTATAACTATACCCTGTTTAAGCAAGTATATGCACCTTTCTTCTTGCTGGTCATGTGCACTACTTTGTGTGATCTTCACTGACAGCAGTAGAGAAACACAGTGAACTATCTAAGTCAATGCATTACTAGTATAACTATACCCTGTTTAAGCAAGTATATGCACCTTTCTTCTTGCTGGTCATGTGCACTCTTCTAAAACTTTATTTGCCAATCCAGTGGCACAAATCAATAAAAATAATTCAGTTTTTATATTCAGTAGAGTAAACTTCTTCAAAAAAAAAGTTTGTGTGTTGGTAAAAAATAAGGAAAAAATGATAAAGTTTAATTTGATACCAGAAACACTGCTGTTCAAAAACATTTCAGCAGCAGACTGGATGATGGAAATTTCTGAAAGGTCTTACCATCAATTTCAGTCCAGTTCACTGGCACTTCAGCAATTGGAATCTTCAGATATTGAGCTATATACAGCAGTTCAACATCAAATGCCCTGAGCAGGGAAAGGAGATACAAAGTCAAAACAGCAACATTGAACTACTAACTGCTACAGGGAAAGGAGATACAAAGTCAAAACAGCAACATTGAACTACTAACTGCTACTTATCCCTACCATACAAACAGCTGTGAGAACTCTGATAACTCTCAAACCGTTAAAACCATCTGCCCCAAATCAACTCAGCCCTGTTTCTTGTTTCCCGTTTTCACCCAATCATTTTTACTATTTTGAGCTTTAGGCTAAAAGTAAGGTAGTTTCACTGTGACAGTTTCCCTGCCATACTTCTTTAACCATTATTTTATTGGACTTTACTGTGTATCAATGCCATAAATATATATACAATGTTGTTAGTTGATGATTCACAGTTTTTTAAATACAGTAGACAAATGACATAAACTAAATAATTTTGGCTTCAAAATCAAGATCTGCATATAACAAAATTCTGACCCATTTGCTTTCATGCAAAGTAATTTACATAAATTAGAAATACATGCAGCTTCATTGATCACTTCAATCCATCAACATGGGCTTTGAATCACAGACTTTGAAGGTGGCAGGTTTATGATTGTGATTGAAAATTTGTTGGCTTTTCTTGAGTATTTTTTTGGGTATTTCAATGACAAAATTATAATAACTTACAAGAAGAATTTCTAGACAAGTTTATGTTGGCCAAAATTGTAAAGGTTTTAATTTGATTTGCCATACTCATGTATATTTGTTCTACTTTCTAGAACAAATGCAGAAAGATTTCAATCAGAAAAGATTGTGCAAATACTAATGTTACAGAAATTGTGAAAATGGATTGCATTTGATTGTGCTGCTGTAAACAGCAGGAGAAAACATGTAGAGCATTGAAACATGCACCCCTGAAAAGCAGATCATTAAAGAATTTGCATCAACACAAGTGAATTTTCAAACTGCCTATCTCCACTTCATCCAATGGAGAGGAAGATTTTTTGCCGGACATTTTGTGTATGCAAACGTTTTTTTATGTAGAGGTAGCAGCTACCTGTACGTCATGGGTCTTAGGTTTTTGCCTTAGTGCTACATCTTAGTTTTGGGTCTTAATTCTTTAGTTTTTGAGGGTCTTAGCTTTTGCAAGAACTTTTTTTCTGGAACTGTAAAGCTACTGCTGGATGCCCTTGAACAACAGTAAGTATAGTTTATTGCTTATACTCCAAGTCACCAAATGGTGAGTATAACAAATATTTTTAGTGTCCAGTTCCTACACTGCAGTCACCAAAATGTAGCATAGTCCATGTATCTATTCAATACAACCAGACAGCTGGGTACAGATTTATGTATGTCTCAAAAGTTGTCATACATTAAATTCAGCTCCTAAACATCTGAAAGAAATATTGCAGGATTTATTTTCTTACAGATGCAAACCCGATGTACAGTATATATGATTTGGTGGAATTTACTATTAATCGAACTTCTACTTACCAATGGCCATTTTCTAGTCAAATTGGTGACAATATCTGTCACAATTTCAAGCCCTGGTTCATACGTCTTACTTACCATCTCTCTATATGAAGAGCTGAGAAGGTTAAGAAGGCCGCAGGTCTTGTTAACAACTTGAAGCCACACTATGAAAAATGCCGAAGGAAAATAATTAATGGCCTCTTTTATTGTAAAGGTTTGATAAAATTATATCCCCAGGGGCCCCACTCGAGGATTGGCATGATGGGGAGGTCCAAAGAATTTTTTTGGGTCTGAAATTTTGGCTTGCACGGATTTTTTTGGGTCTGTGAATTAATTACACCAGGATGTTTTTGGATGTCAAAAAAGGCCAGGATTTTTTTGGGTATTGTTATCTGAAGCAATGCTTAGCATAAATAGTTTTGACTGAAATTATCTCAAGTGGAAGTTTGTCATCCTCTTCAAGTGATGGGTACCAAGGTGCTATCATAATATAGATATGACAAAGTAAATAGTGGGTCTATGATGTGACGCAACACCAAACACTTCTTGGATATACTTGTACAAAAATACCGACTCAGGGATTTTTTGGGTATACCAAAAAAGTAGGGACTTTTATGGGTGGCTGGTTTTTAAGGTGGGGATTTTTTTGGGTATAAAATATGAACCTCATTTGGACCCCCCAATCATAAAAACAGTTGAGTGGGTCCCTGGGATTACATTGCACAGAGAATGATTGAGGTGGAAAGCAGTTTACCTGGGTGTCTTTGATTCCATCGACACATAAAAACCACACAAGAAAATGAAATCCATACATCAGGAAGTTCCTAAAAGCAGAACGCTGAAAAAAAGGTGAAAAAAATGCATAAGTCCAGATAAACAGACTCCAGTTCATAACATAATTTTATTTAAAAAGTCAACATTCGATATATGTTTTTTTTCTTGATATATGTTTAATAAACATCACAATTTGTATGTCACTCTATTTTATTTGCTTTTAGTTCTCAATATTTGTTATTCAGTGCTTCCATTAAGTGCCAATTGATACTTTGTAAGTTTTTCATCAAAATTCTCTCCACAGATGTTCCATATTGATAAGGCCCGGCGGATGCAGTTGAGAATTGGTCCAGCTAAAACAGGTTCAAGTGCTGAAGGTGCAAGTACACTAGGGGGGTCCAGGGGCACAACCCCCATGAAATATTGAGATTTAGCTTCTCTAAAATGCACATTTGGTGCATTCTCAGAGAGAATTAACGAAAAAATGAACCAGAACTTATGGTGAAAATTGCATGACTGTGTTTAGCAGCAAATTGACATTTATTTCAGTACAGTAATGGATATATTCAAATAATTATTGGTTTTCAAACCTAAGTTGCAATTCTTTTGCTTTCTGTCGCTGATGAAATATTAATAATTTCCAAATCAAGTGTCACTATCCCAAGTGTGTAGGTTGAATGCCACTGTCGCAATTTGTCACTATTTTCATGTTAGATGTCGCCTTATTATTGTATACACTTTTGATTTTAAAAAGTTCAAACTTTTTTTTAAATTAAAAAAAATGTGACCAAGTTCAAAAGTTGGTCCGGCCATGGATCAACTGGACCGGTTCCGCTGGGCCTGCATATACAACTTGGGAGAAATTTGCTTCTCATAGGAGTGGATGATTAATTACTATAATTATAATTATTCTTACAACCAATCAAGTTAGTATATTTTGTATTAATACTATACATGTACAGAGAAGATAGATGTTGATAATAACATCAAGCAGTCACACCTGTGCCACAGCCTCATCCTGAAGGTGAGATCGCGAACCAACTACGATGGCCTTGTTATCCTGAAAACCAGATGTAGATAGGTTTCCTACATGTATGACCAAGAGTTTGGTAATTCAGTTAGGGGATAATACTATTAAACTGGGTATTTCGGGGGTAGTACATTTTCTAGGCAAGGTTGTTTTATGGTATTTTTCCAACTAATGAATTATCCATAAAAGCCAGCCACGTTATCAATTCAGAAACAGAAAAAGCATTTTTCCAAATCCTGGATAGTCAATCAAGGGAGAGGGGTTTGGGGCATGCAGGTGCTGTGGAATAGGCATCTTCATAAAAGTGGAATGTCTTTATCATTTTTATGAAATAATATTCAAATTCTAATTATTCCAACATAAATGTACTACTGAAACATTTTTTCTCCTAACCTGCTGCAGGTTCACTTTGTAGTTTGTACTAACCTGCACTTTGTCCATATTTTCCATCCTGCCTTCAAGTCGATCAAGGTCAGAAAACTTAGTAGCAGCATCGGCATCAGCAAATAGAATCTTGCGACCCCTGGAGCTAAAGATCCCCTGTACACCACAACAGATACCATGGGAAGTACTGCCAGCATTTAGTTTGTCACACTAGCATAAGACAGAGTTTTGCTAAAAGGCAGCCGGTGGCCCAATTTTTGAAATGGTAAATTTCAAGAAAGTTAATTAAAAAATATAAAAAGGGAGGGTAAATTTAAGCGCCACTACCAAAGTCATGTGTCGAGTATTTTCCCGATGTCGTGACCTAATTTTGCAACATGCAAAATGCCGTTCCAACCAGCCATCAAAACAAACTACATATAAAAGCGTTTTTTCTTCTCAACACAACTCAAGTCAGTTGGTCATCTAAGAGAACAGCTAGCAAAGCTCAACCATGCCCAAGAATGGAGAGGGAAGGCCAATCATGCATGCTTATTTTTTCTTAATAAGATATGATTATATCCTTCTCAGCTCGATAGTATTGGCTTACATGCTGTATGCCCCCAAGCCTTCAATTTTGATTTATGGTCTACCAGTTGGTGGTCGCAAGCAAGGCTGTGGGTTGTATTATGAGTGGCTTTTTGCCATTGTTGTTGAAACTGTCTCAGAATTAAGAATAAGCCTGCGGCTCGAGTTGAAAATGAATGAGTGACCAACATATAAATGTTCTTTCCAAATTTATTCAATTTTTGGGAACTGCCTTTCTGTAGTAGCCCGTGTAGCAAGCGCTGGGTGATGGGGGTTGTTTTGAGAGAAGAGAAAGGAAAAGGTTTGGATTTCCCTTCCCTGTATCGAGAATAATCTCGCATCCTCACACACCTTTTTCTTCCATCTTCCTGCGCCCAGAGCGAAAAAGGACTGCCCAAAGCATGCAAAGTAGTTTTGATGACTTAATCCTTCTCGATTTCTTGTTCTGATTGCCAAGCCATAGCTGTTATGGCTGTAAGCCACGCTTTTTGATAAAATTTGTTTTCCATTGTTAAATACTCGGCGCATGACTTTGGTACTAGCACTTAAATTTACCCTCCCTTTTTAAATTTTTTAATTTACTTTCTTAAAATTTGCCTTTTTAAAAATCAGGCTGCAGGCCGCCCTTTATCAAAACCCACATAAAACAACAAGTTAAAGGGTAGTTTATTATATTGTAGGACTACTTAACAATTTTGTTAATAACATTATTATTTAAAGAATTTCACCACACTTGTAAAGATAATTATTAGCCAAAGCAAAGTTGTCAAAACAAGTGATGACTGACAAACTTGACTGCCTATTGTGAAATGAATGCTTGCCAGTGTCTTGCTAACTTATCATGCAGATTTTGTTGGCAAACTTGTACAGATACAGTAGTGCCGATTACTTTCACAAACTGGCTTCCTACTGCAAAACTACAGAAAACTTGATACAGTAAACACCCGCATATAAGAACACACGATTTCAGAGGTCAGGCTGATTGAGTTCTTATTTATCGGGTGCTTAGTGACAAATCAGCCTCAAAATGTTCTTAAATTTTTATTTAGCAATACTAACCAAAACATGTTGCTAGAGGTATAATTAGCATATTTTAGGAAAACAAAATAAATAATTATTCTTTATTATATGGCTGACTGATTTTGCGTGCTGTGATTGGTCAATTTCAGGTCCGTAAGTAGCCGTATGGACCTCCAGCTCTTGATCACTTGTCAAAACGTCAAATGATTTTGTTCTTTTCCCAGAATAATCAACAAAGCCATGTAATAAACATCTTATTAGCCTTGTTTGCTCAGTCTGTATGGCAAGTTATGAATCCTTGTTTTTCCTTCCTCGTTTTCATGGCCTGTGCGCTTTGCACTTGGGCCATAAAAGGAAAGAAAAAAACTCGGTCCATAACTTGCCGTATGGACCTCGCACTCGGCTAATAAGAGGTATGTAATTTGATTATAACAAGACAGCTTGACAGCTGATAGAGTTATGTAGTTATCTGGCAGCAAACATAAACTTACATGTTTTGTAATTATGACACTTTTTCCATTTTATAAGAACATGTTACAATTTTCAGGCTGATCTTGTTCTTATAAAAATGGGGCTTTATTGGCCAAATTTCAGCCTGGTATTCTTAATCCATTTGTTTTTATATGCAGGTGTTTACTGCATAAAAAATTGTTGCCCATGCCACACACAGACTATCTAAAATGCAGCTTTTGCTATAGCGCGGCAACAACATGGAATGACCTACCATCACAGATACAAAAGGGAAATATTTTAATGAAACCATTGCATTCCCACAAAATAATCATGTAAATCACTATACAGTATGTGTTAAAAATTACCTTTTGGTGAATATTTTTTAAGTTTTTGTATAATATACTTAACGTCTTAATTTTGTATATTGTAATCAATATTACTGATGATTTTACTGTATCTAAATAAACTGTGTATAAAACATGTTAAATGATAAGCCTTAACTCAAGGTAACAAATAACGTTTTGTATGTACCAGTCGCACTGCACCCCCTTTGCCTCGGTTTTTGGTGAATGTCAACACTCTCACATGGCTAACAGTAAACTTCTTGGCATACTGCAATGCTACCTGGAGTTAAGAACAATCAGAACATAAACATATCAACTAATATATGTTTACAGATACCGGTACATGTGAATACATATTTACATCATGGAAATCAATGTAATTATACACTGTCTATCAATCTAAATTTGGTATGGATGTCTTCACATGTTTCCTAATACACCTTAGGAGAATGTCAGGCAACAAAATGCCCTCGACCTTCACTGTTATCTTTCTTTGAAGCAAAAATAGCACATTCCCAAGAGACTTGCATGTCAACTTATTTGTAATAACCATTTCAAAGAAGTGTATTTACACCAACCTCTGTTGTCTTATCTGCACTCCCATCATCAACAACAATCACTTCATAGGTAAACGATGGCTTATTTTTCTGTATCAAAAGCAAAAGATACAGTCACAGCCATTTACTGTCATTTATTTTGCACAGAACCTTCCACTGTGGTTGAATATTGAATAAAATAGGAAAAGGAAACTAAGGCAGCAAGATCACTTGTTTAATCAAATCAGTGATCTATCAGGTTGTCCAAAATTAAATATTTTGTCTGAAATGACAAAATAATAATAGTAATAAAAATAATAATTATAATAATAGTAACAATAACAACAATAATAATAATAGTAATAATAATAATAAAGAACTTTCTTAATATAATTTATTATAGCACCTAAAATGAATGCTTCTCAGCTTTGAACAAGAAAATCACAAGTAGTTATTAGACTAGAAACTTACAAGTGCTTAAAGAAAATTATACAGTCATAAAAAATTAACTATGTCTATCAAAAGGAAAAAAGACCGATAAAGCTAGGCATTTGAAAATACAAACATTTTAAGTTGTTTTTCTAAAAGCCTTGAGTGAATCAGCTCTTTCAAGAGCCTCTGGAGCTATGTTCTGTAGTCAAGACCTGGCAACCAAAACTCCCCTCTCATCCAAGGTAGACAATTTTAAATGCAGCTGGTATGAATCACATCTTTTACTTGACTACAGTTCTCTTGAACAGTTAAGTGGTCTAATAGTTAAAGGTTTGAAAGATTTGATGTGGCCTCGTTATTTATAATCTTGAAAACTGTACTAAAGCTTGAACTGAATTGTGGTTGCCACTGTAAAATTCTTAAAAGATCAGGCCTGTAACAGGGGCTTTAACCACAATGTAGACAGCGATGTTAAGATATGCTGTAGTTCTTCAGCTCACAATCAGGTGGTCTGTAAAGCAAGGAGTTGCACTGCTCCAGCCAAGATGTAACAGATGCATGAACTGGCCTTTCGATATATCACCCAAAATGTTCAAAATGACAGTTGTTAAAAACTTGCACTAAAATACAGTGATCCTTTGCACAGATATGTTGTCATTATCATGGTCCATGAAATTCTCCAAGCAGAGCTAAGCATGTCATGTCTCTAGTATATTACCCCCCTCCTGTGGTTCTTATCTGCCCTACCATTCTTCTCTCCTCCCGTAGTCCAACATATATATTTCTTCTTTACAATGTCATACCTTTCTTTTCTCAAGGTACTCAAGAGTTTCATTCAGCATAACAGGTACTGAAAGGAACAAAATAGAAACAGAATGCTTTAAACTTATAACAGTTACACTTTTGCCTGTGAACCCTGCAGTCAGAAATCTTATCTACCTCTGGCTTGCAGAATACTCTCTGGATTTCAGAATCAACCAACTATCTACTTGTAGCAATATTACTGCAGTATTATAAATACAAGGTATATACATGTACAAGAACTGTCAGAGTTTAGCATATATATAATTACTGGTACATGGTCTTAGTTTTCCTGAAAGTTTTGGGATTTTAGAACTTTTTCAAATTTTGAGGTCTTAGTTTTCAGCGTCTTAGTCTTCTAGGCACTAGAAAAGCATTTCCTCAGGGGAATAAGCATCTGAGACCCCTACAAAGTGCTGAGCACTCTTGTATGGGAATTTTACTCATGAATGCATTGCTGGACATTTCTTTTTACTTTTACTTTTAAAGAACAGAGATTCCAACTCTCCCATTTTAGCCAGAAACCTCCCGTTTTTAGGGATCATTTCCCTCCTCCTATTCTCGCTTCAAAACCTCCAGTTTTATGTTTTCTTCGAAAAAGAGTTAAATGTTATTCTTAATCTCCAAAACCGAGTAAAAATTCAACTTCAAATGCTAGTTTGTTGAAGCAGCTGAAGAAACCTGACATAACTGTAAAAACTCAAGACAGGTTATGTTTGTTGTGGACTTTACAAATGACCAAACATGAAAATTCATCTTGTTGAGCTAAAATGTCACCAATTTTGAGACAAAAAGCTCGCTCCAGACCTCCCTAAGGAACCAAATCACGAGAAATTGTAGAATCTCCCGCTTCTTTTGGCTTGGAAGGTTGGAATCTCTGCTTTAAAACCTGGGAGGGATACAGCGGGCTATACAGAGGAGTTCCAGCATAACATAAAGGGAACTGTGATTTTTTCATGTTTGCAGTAAATGAAAGGGCAATAAAATGTTGACAATCATGTATTTTGCAATATGAAGGGGTTGCTAAAAGTTGCATTTTGGTACATGAAAGGGTCACCATAAATAACTGAAAGGCATAGGAACTTCCAACACACACTATAATTCTAACATTGAATAATATATAATTATGTACATCTTCTGTTGTAGATCCATAGACCCCAAGTTTGAGAACCCCAAATGCTGGTCATATGTGTTTGTACGAGCGTCACAGGCGCGAGTTTCTCGGGGGGGTCTGGGGGTATGCCCCTCCCAGATATTTTTGAAAATTAGGGTCTCTAAAATGGCCATTTCGTGCATTTTGAGACAAATTCCTTGCTTATCAGCCACAGTCAGTAAACAAAGTATTTTTCGGTTGAAACACGTTATTTACATTGTGTAACAACCGAGGTGATTGGGGTTCGGTTTCGGTTTGTTTGAAACCAAAATCGGCTGTGGCAGAGTCCGATAAATCCGTAG
>JAOBYH010353284.1:0-15995 GCA_025403525.1 Umimayanthus kanabou | reverse complement strand
AACCGTCTAATAAGATATATTTTTACTATTACTGTTATTATTATTATTATTATTATTATTATTATTATTATTATTAAATTATTATTATCATCATCATCATTATTATTTTATTAGTATTACTGTTACTATTACTACTTCTCGGGTCGGGACCAGCCTGGATTATGTATGCAATACTTCCCTTAAGGCCAGTACACTCCTAAATTGTACCATATTTTCCCAGTAGTTCTACCCGGCACCTTACAATGTTTAATTTGAAGAGCAAATAACTTCCGTACCTATTTTCCCCTAGCTTATAAAAGCTCTTATAGTAACCAACAATTAATCTGTTTCTTGACAGCTCGAGGAAAATGTCACCACGCAAGAGCGGGTGTTTCAAGATCGTCAGTATCAGGTGTGTTGTCAGTTACCGTACACGTTCGACACGGGTTAACCAGACATGGAACCCCTTGTAAATGAAGATAGTCATAGTAATGTTTTGTGCATGCCATGGTTCGCACTCCTTTAATTCGTGGAAAACTCCTGGAATTCTCTAGTTTTTTTCAAGGGCGAAGGAAAACTCCTGGAAAAAAGTTGTTTTCCCTGTACTCCTGGAATTATCCTGGAACTTTGTGAGAATAATTCTTTACTATAGAAAACAACCTACAGAATACCGAAGCTTTTGATTTACAATTGTTTTTATTGTACACTCAATTACAAGACGTTTTCTAAGGATTTTTGTTCTGTTTCTTTTATGGCGGCGTGGAAAAAGTCCTGGGATCGAAGTTGGGCGTGGCTGCTTAATAAACTGTTTGCCGCCAATATCATTGAGTTTATTTGATTTTAATTGTTTTCACCATGAAGAAAATTAGGGGCTATGAGACCTCGTGGTCACGAATCAGTGCGAACCATGGCGTGCTTGTAAAGACTGCCGCCTTGCACGCTACGATTTTTCTTCAACTTCGCACAAAATTGTAGGATATAATATACAATATCATTATCGTACGATATCGTAGCGATTGAGGGTAACTACAATAATATATCGTATGTTTTTCTTTATCGTAGGAAATTGTTTCGTAGCGTAGAGTTCAGTTGGACATGTTCTATTATTTCCAATCGTATCGTAGAATACGGCCGTGTGTTGTTGCAGGAAATCGTGCCATGTGGGGTCAAGTGGCAGCAAAATGTAGAAAATCGTAAACAATTGCAAATTTTTGTAGTAAGTGCGTTCCTATTAACCCTTTCAGCCACAGCCAGTTTGTCAGTATGTAGATTCTCCTTACATTATCCACACAAAATATGTTAATTGTTAATGAGAATAAAGCAAATGATCATACACAGCAATTTATCTAAGATGACAAACAAAATTCTCCCAACCTGTTTACAAGGAAACTACAGAGACAGTTTTGGAGAATTCGGCAATACTCCCGGCATATGGCGTGTTTGGGGCTTAGAGGGTTAACTTAGGTCGCTTTCCCTTTGTCCGGTCCGACCAGTCAGTTCTTAAACGGAACGCACAAGCTCTCAGAACTGGTTCTGGCCAGAATGGCCCTGCTCATGGATCAGAGCCGCTCAGTTCTCCCGCTCCGGTCGACCAAAGCGCGGGGATTCGGAGAGTTGTGGCGGGAAAAAATGTACGCGCGCGCCTTGGACCTTTCCATTTAAACTGGCCAGAACCAGTTCTTTTAGTCCGGCCATAACGGACAAATGGAAAACAGTAAGTCGAATTACCGGTTGTGACGATAAACGCTTGGTGATGCCCTGTCTGGTTACAATGGGAGTTACTTTATAGACCAGTTCGTGGAAGATTTCAAGGTACTGTTGTGAACATTAACTGTAACTGTGTAATGTTTTCAGATTGATGCTGCCATTGTACGGATAATGAAGACTCGCAAGACTCTAAGCCATGCTCTGCTCGTCTCTGAGCTGTATAACCAGTTAAAATTCCCAGTTAAGGTAAGAAACCCAGCTTCGTGGAGCTTTTCCATACCAACATCTCTGTCTCACTCAGTTATTTGAGAAACCTCAATACTACGGACACCTCTCTAATCCCGACAACGAACAAATCAACTCCCTTTGTACCTTTTCATTTACTGTTTGAATATCACCGCAGAAGGTCAGTGAGCTTTCTGTTTGGCCATATTTTCCGGTTCGAGTATGGAATGACAAATAGGACAGACCATTCCAGTGGAAATCAGTTTCCGGGGCGAGTGGAACACCTCTGGATGTATTCGACTTTCCTCGTTCCTACCGGTTGGAACGGAACGGCACTTTCCACTAGTCTAGTACAACATTTTCTAGTTCAGCCGAATCTTCGAGTGCACACTTGCGTCATCCACATCACTCGAGGCTTACGCAAACTTCCTTCAGTTCTTCCGCCGCCTGGAAAAAGCCCGTTCCATTTAACTCGGAAAATTACCAGAATTTCAAACCGGAAAATTTGGCTAAATGGAAATTCAAACTATCCAAAACACCTTCCATTGTCTTTCTTTCTTTTCTTTCTGGCTTTTCACTTTCGTCATCTTGATTTTCCGATTATTTGGTCAAGCCGAAATGTTGGAATGTTTTTGTTCACAAACAGATATTAAGGAGTGTTTTTAATCTACAGCCAACGGATCTGAAGAAACGAATTGAAAGCCTTATTGACCGCGATTATATGGAGCGCGACAAGGAGGTGGCGAACCAGTACCACTACGTGGCTTGAGAAGGTGAATGTGACAAATGGAGATCCCACAATCAATGCAAGTTTTGTTGATATGGCCTGTACAGCTACACTGCACAACCTTGCCTGAAATGCCGCGACAGGCCATTTCTACAACCCGAAAGGAGCTATAACGTGCGCAAGGTCGATGTTGACCGTAAGGATTGAGTCAACTAACATTATACATAGGATGATGAAACTTTAACGGTATTGAGCATTCAGAGACGAACATTTTGCCTGACCTGTTTTGCCAGTCCGATATACACCAAGCCAATGAAGGACATCCGCATTTAAGATAACTGAGTGACAAACCCTGTTGTGATCAGCTGTCAAGCCATTGCGTGATAGACCCTGTCGTGACCAGCTGGCAGGCCATTGCGTGACAGACCCTGTCGTGACCAGCTGACGCGGTGCGGGGCCTTGATTACGCTGTTTAGCCGGGGCGCGAAAGTCTCGAGCAGATGCCTGGTAACAAGATAAAGCCATTTAAAGAAAAGTATACCTCCCCTTCAACCTTCCAAAGTACCCCCTCTCCCCTCCCCTCTCAGTACTGCAGTCAACAGATCTATCGTGAGAACCTTAACCAAACTATCTGCGTTCTGGACTTTGCGAGACATTCAAAACTTGAATTAAACTAAGTCGTGTCGGCGGAAAAGATGAAATATCTCTGATTGACGGGTAAGTCGTCGTTTGAACCATTCCGATACTTGGAAAAAGCATTTTTTTCGAAAATTTTGACACAGTTCTGAAAACTACAACACAAATTTTTCGTTCTAAGTACACTTTTCACGTAACTTTTGTTGGCTTTTTTGGGGACGCATAAGGGGTCGTCCATTTTTTTCATCATTTTCACGAGCGTACAAAACGTACCCTTCTTGTAAACCCCCTCCCTCGCCGCCAAAAGCGTACGAATAAAAAAGCAATAAAATGATGATTTTGCTGAAAAAAATGGACGACCCTTAAGGAAAACTGAACTAGCTGTTTTTTCAATGTCATCAGTTTATTTGACTGTGTTTTTCGCTTTCGTTGTACTGCTGTATGTCCAAATGGTTTCCTGCTAAGATAATTGTTACCGTTTACCGAAGATCTCGACATCAGTTGATTCGGTTAAACCTATTTATCGGTAAACTGGGAAACTGTTAAATTGGAAGGGGGTCGTCGCGGAACCACTGTTCCATCAGTCGTTCACAGAACCCAGAAATATCAGTATTGAGTACCGCAAGTTCGTTGCTGCATCTGAACAGCACCAGCTGAGGATGTGGGGGAGGGGGGTTACTGCCATTTGTTATATTGACACGGGTGACTGAATCCGGGACCCTAGTGAGATATTTTGCGTATCCCTACTACTGAGAATATCGATCCGAAGATTTTTCAACAGCTTTATGGAAATATTTTGGACACTATCCGAAGAATTCCGAACACATTCCGAAATCGTGTATTTGTCAACATGGTATAAGAACATTATATGGCGGCTTGGAGATATCAATGGATTTTTTTTTCTTGTGTCAAAACAGTATTTAACTCACTCGCTGCATCCATGTTAAAAATATTGTTTATCATATATCCTCAAAATATTGAGTGCACAGGAATGTACCGCCCAACGTGTTCTGGAATTTTGGCGTTCTGACTTTGAAACTGGCTAGTACTGTTTCTAAAACTGTTTAGAATCTCGGGAACGGGATGTATTATATTAGTAAAACAGAAGCTGTTGAATGAATTTTAAACGAACACTGAAGCGTGGTCGCAAAACTCCAAAGTGGGCATGGTCCGATAACTACCACGAATTTCGGAATGTACCCACCCCGTACCCCCTGGGGGAACCAGTTTTAAACACCACAAATGGGCATGTACCCTACCCCCTGGGGACACCGGTATTAAACACCAAAATAGACGCTACTCAAAGGAATTTAGTTCAAAGAAACTCCTAAAACGCTAAACCGATTAAAAACGGTTATTTATCCTCTTGTAATTTTCCTGTAACTGCAACGTCGGGCACCAGCTGTGTGACTTGTTAATACCCAAGACTTTGTAAGAAGTAATTTGAGAAGAAAACGCTGAAAACTGTTTCGTAGCGGTTCTGCTGTGCTGTTCGTGCCCAAGGCGGGTTCTTGCCGCAAACCATTGCTGCCGATCTTATCCATTGAGCCCTCACCCACCCCTCCCCACTAAACACCTGTTATGGGTTGTCCCTCAAAGAAACAGTGTGGAGTGTTGAGCATTTGATCATGTGCTGCCGCAGTGTATTCACCAAACATTCTTCCCGAGATTAAATGGGGGCGGTGACGGTAGTGCGCATGGTCGTAGCGTGACTCTGGAGAACATTGCAACGGCTAAAATAATATTAAAATATCTTCCAGTTTGGTTTAATACTTGCGGTATGTGCATTCACATCAGATTCCAGTTTTTGCAACTTCGTTCCAGCCCGGAAAAAAAAAGGTGTGCTCGACAATCCTTTAAAATGTTGGTCCTAGCTAATGTAAGTAATCAAACTTTTGTACGTTTTGTTTGTAACATATTTCAGATTTTTTTATTTTTATTGAAAACCAAGCTGCTGCCCGCATTGACGTCTTGAAGCGGAAGCGCTAGATTAGAACTGAGAACAGTGTTTGGCTTATTGTGCAACTCTTTCAAGACTTACAAAATCTGGACTGAACAAGGAGCTCGGAATAACTGCAACAATGTCCGGTACAAATAAGAAATTGTCCTTTTGTGTATAGTTCAGAGTAGATGTTGCTGTTGACTGAAGAACTACAGTTCAACGGTGCTTACGAAGATAATTACAAAAACTGGGAAATAAATGAGAATAATTTATATTTGTAGCTGTGTGAGGCCCAATTCGTTCTCCTTCATTAAAATGATATTCGAAACTCTATTCGTGCAAGTACTGGTTCGTCAATTCGCCGGGTAAAATGTGCTGAAAACAAAATGATGGACTTTGGCTATAAACTCTGCCCCTGGGATTATTTGGAAATGTTAGGGGTGGGGCTATAGATTAAATTTGCCCAAAGATTTTTAACCTTGGTACATTGAACACAAAAGCGGATTGTGAATTGGGAAGATAGACTGAGAACTTTGAAGTATCGCGGTCAGGAGAATGTGGAAAGTTAGATTAGGAAAATTATAGTATCAGTCTAACTTTTCTCATGTTCATGACCGAGATACGTGAAATTTCTCGGTCTAACTTTCCGCCACGAACTTAAGCCATTTATCGACAAGCGCCCAACCTCGAATAAGCGCCCACCCTGATGGCCAAAAAAGTTAATAAGCGCCTAATCTCGAATAAGCGCCCACCCTGATGGCCAAAAAGGTTAATTAGAAATTCCGTATTTATTCGAATAAGCGCCCAAACTCAAATAAGCTTCCACCTCGAAAAGGCAACCCGGCATTCTGAAGGCCAAAAAAGTTGACAAGCGCCAAGCCTCGAATAAGCGATCACCCCTACCCCCTCCCCCCTCATCACAATGTCTTATTGTTGAACATAGAAGACGCTGCACTTTAGACCTCATCGATTTACGTTAGTGACAATAAGATTGAGGTAGTTTGGAGGACCTAACCTTTGCAACCTCGTTCACAGGCTCTTTCCTTTCCCGAGAGAAAAGTAGTTAGCTGGCCCAGATCGAAAACGTGACCAGCGCGGCTCACAATAGTATTGTGTTATTAAGTACGTTTTCTCTTGGCACCTCAAATCACGCTGGCAACGCTTCAGCAGGCACAAAAACGGTAACAGTACACATTGGCAGAGGTAAGTGGTGCATTTTATTATTAGTCAGAGAAAATCTCGGCATATGTTGATTATTCCCCATACATTTGCTTAAAATCGGCGATCCCTCATATATGTTGACTTAAACAACGTCTCGCGCGTAATCAAACACCGAAAATGCCTCAGACTGAAACAGAAGTATTACCGAAATTCGCATCTAAAGCTTGGGATACCTATGATCAAAACCCATATTCAACCTACTTGCTAACGTAGAAAAAACAGTTTTTAAAAAAAACTAAGTCTCCCAGTGCTTGAACTGTCTTGTACGAAGTAAACTCGGAAGTTAAACAAAACTTACCGTGTTGACGCACGTCGTGCGTCAAGCAAAGCACTTCAACTCGGGGTTCTTTTTACCAGATTTTCAAACTTCTGTATTGCTGTTTGCTGTTACTAATATGGTAGTGTGCTAAGCAACTCAAAATCGTATAAAATATTTCAAGGGCTGCGGATCAGCTTCAAAAGTTGGTCCGGGTACATGCCCCCCTCTCCCTCCCCCACCCCGATCGTGAGACCCTATAAAAAACCCTTTCGAGCATAAACAAGCCTATAGCACTTATAACCGGGGTTTTACGGTTCTACTTTAATGACAAAAATATATGAACATAAATATTTTTATTGTCAAACTCGCAAAAAAATAATAATAATAGTTCAAAACAATAAACACGGAGGTTGCGCGGAGGTTTATTTTTCATTTAAAAAAATGGAAAAATTGCAATTGTTATCTTTTGGGCGAATGCTTGCAATATACCACTTTCGAATTACACTTCAGTTCCCGCGAACAATAACTTCAAATCGAGGCTTCGTGCGAGAAAATACAGCAAATGTATGAAAACATGGCACGAAGCCTCAACTTTGGGTTATTGTTCGCGGGAACTGAAGCGTAATTCGAAAGTGGTCTATTAATTGCGCTTGTGAGACAAATGTTTTCAATGTGTTTTATGCAGTGAAAATTGTTTGTTTAGCTATCGTTTATCAGATTTTTTAAGTTCTTTAAATTGACAAATTCTTTGGTAGCACATAATTGTTGAAGCAGGTTGGAATTTGATAACTTCGCAAGCATTAAAGCCTGCTTTGGCCAA
Source organism: Umimayanthus kanabou (assembly GCA_025403525.1). Classification (NCBI taxonomy): domain Eukaryota; kingdom Metazoa; phylum Cnidaria; class Anthozoa; order Zoantharia; family Parazoanthidae; genus Umimayanthus; species Umimayanthus kanabou. The sequence goes on along the minus strand of JAOBYH010353284.1, from coordinate 8,479 downwards.
ATTTGGAAGAAAACTGTGCATCGCCATCATTGTGAAATCACACTTGTGGTCGATAATAAGATATTGTTTCTGGTATTTCAGCACCACAAGGGACCGAGCTTAATACCAAAGGCCAATCATGAGTTACATCATTTGCAGAAGTGTAATCTTCAACTCTGAAAACTTGAATAATTATTCATTTCAGCTCTGTACCTCAAGTCGTGCGGAGTGATGTTTCATGTGCTGCTGTGCTGCGAAAGGTCGATGATGGAAGGTAAGGAAATCTTCTGTTTTCTAAGACTATGATTTAGCTGAAAATTGATTTAAACTTTGACTGTTTGGTTGTTTAGATGAATAAAATTTAGCTTATGGCCAAAACACGTGGCGTTGAACATGTTGAAGTTGAAGCCGTTGAAATACTTAAGATCTCAACTCCCTTATTTTTCTTTCTCCAGGTTTGCACAGACAACTGAAACAAGAAAATGTGGCGGCAGTCGGATTTGTCAAAAAGTAAGTATACCTTTGCGACATTTGGCGTAATAAATTCGGGTTTGTTCCGGCTTTGAAAGATTCTATCATGCTAGCAGAAGTGGTATAAGTTTTTGAAAATGTACTCGTGACGACTTTTAAGCTTAAAAGCTTCAAAATATAGCTTCTTATTGTTCGTATTGTTCTTATTGTGAATTAGTTTGTTGCGTCGAAAAGCAGATTTTGAAAGAAAACGTTTCTGGCTTTGCACAGAACTTCGGAAAAGTGAGTACGTTTGATAAAGTCGTTCTTAAGAACTCTTGAATTTTGAAATACTTGTATTTTCTCTAGGAATTCTGTTAAAATATCTTGGAAGTTTCGGGTAGCATTCTTTAGGCTAAACATCGAGGTTATAAATCGGTGCTTTTAATTTCAGTCACAATTTTCCAATCAGTGTGTTTGGTCCTATAAATAGGTTAATTCGGAGGGCTGCAAAAATACTGTCTCTTTGCAAAACTAGTCCTATGAATACATGTAAGCAACTGAATTTGTCCGAGAAAAGGAACGTTTAGGTCCAGCATTTGAAACTTCCCGCTCTGATGGAAATCTACTAATTTGTCTCTTTTCGTAGGTTTCTGATCTTGATGATGGACCCCAGATGACCAAAGCAACAATGGAGCTACACGTTATCTTGTTCATTTTAGATTTGGTGCTTACTCCGGTAAAACTCTCAATTACACACTATTGAACCCTTGAAGGCATAAGGAGGGGAATTGAGAGGGGGGTATTTGGAACCATAGACATAGCTTGATCTTGCTTGATGACAGACGCGCTTTTGATTTTTAATAGTTAGCTGTCAGCACTCGCAGTATTTTGTTTCTATTAGAGGTTTAATGATTTCAGTCGTCAATGTTTTCTCATTGTTTCTAACAATTTTTAGAAATTGTAAAAAAAATGTAACAATGAAAAATCCACTGAAGATGACGAATTGGTTTGGAACATATTCGTCGTATAAATCAGTAAATTAGCTCGTGTCAATAAGTTACACGACGAACTTCGGGCTGAAAATCGTACGGGCAAGGGGGCAAGTCCAACTATCCCCCTCCACTAAAAAAGCTTTTGCCTTCAAGTGTTAAAAATCCTAGTATATAATAGGAACGTATCATTTATTACGGGAAGAAAAGACGCTGGTCATTTTAGACGTTTTCTTCTTCGGAACTTCGGAAGGGGATTTACGTTATTTTAGCCAGTTTTGACCGCAAGTGGGGTCGCTAAATTTAGTGAAGACGCGACGATGGCTAAAGTACCAAGAGTTTTTTTCCAAGTTACAGGGGGGGGGGGGGTTTCAAAAAGTAAAAAAATGGCACCACTTTACTCTTTGTAACTAAATGATACGTCTCTCTGCCCCGCTTATCTGTCAAAAATCGTCAATTGAGTGTGAAGCTCGGAGCCCTGGGACGAGTCGAGTAACCCACGCCAGAAGAGAGAGAGAGCCTGGACGTATGAGACACGAAGTGACCAATCAGAATCTTTTTCTATGAATTAATATTATTTTCAGATGGAATTCCAAAATGGCGGCTTTTATAGTCTTTAGACTTAAGCGTTCTTGTTTAGAAGTACAACTACAAGTTTAAGAGGGTTACTTTTATGGAAAACCGGAGTTATGCCCGAATTTTAACAAGCACGATTTCTCGAAAGACCAGCGGAAATGTTTGTTTGGCAAAACAACTTCAAACTCGATACAACTAGCACCAACCACCGTCATCGCTACTGGATTTCATACTCAGTCACACTGTATAGAAAACATGTTTGCTTTCACACAATCTGAGGCATGTCTATCGCTTCCGCTTTTGAATTCTTTTTTACGAACTTCTCTGAATGCAAGTTTCTCCCTCGATTTAACGATAGAACTCCCTGCATATTTTAGATGACAACACAATATCTACATATCTGACTGGATTATAGATGATGATCTAAACCAATAGAAAATGATCAATTTAATATATTGACAAAAGACCATTCAATACGGGGAAATTGGCAAATTGATTTGTTAATGCTTAACATCCGATGGGCTTTAAGAGGGGAGGGGGGAGGGGGGCGGTAGCTGAGCCTGAAATGTAGTGGTGGATGTTACGAAAAATGTAGCTGAAAACACAGGCAAAATCTGTGAAAAACGTTGTTTTTGAAGATGGACGGAGTATGACAGGAGTTGCAAAAAGTGTTACTTAAGACAACTTTAAAACCAATTTGAAGTACAGTTTGAATGGCATTCAACAATTTTGAGATTGCACATTTGTTGTCTGTAAAAGTGGAAAAAATAAAATGGTTGTAGAGGAGAGGGGGAGAGCTTTTACTGGACATCCATAAATGTTAAGCGTTAACAAATCAGTTTTCCGACAGGGCTCCCCTTGCATTTAATTGTTAGTGTTGAACTTTGCTAAATTTGCTAAATTTGCTAAATTTTTATCTTTTTACGAGCAATCACTCGCCTTTTTTTATCTTATAGTTGTAGGGTTTGTTATGGGGTGGGGAGCAGGGGGAGGGGGGTGGTCATTGTGTGGGATGGGGTTACATGTTCTTTTTGAAACTTCTGGAAGTGGGGCAATCAGTTTTAGCAATTTTGAAACAGTGCAAGTCTTTTCTAAAACCTGTGAAAATAGTCAAAACTGCACTCAAATTGTGAGAAATATCTTTCAAGTTTCACGTTTCCTGGGAAGCATCAATTTCCCTGACCCAACAAGGAAGTCATGCTTTGGTGCTCACATGGTTTCTACCATCTAAAGGATTTCTAGTAGATTTGTCCCAGGGATCAATTATAAAATGATTTTTTTAATACTACTTCAATATGAAAATAACCATTTTAACTGTTTAACAGATTTTAATCTATAAAGAAGCTTTTGAGACAAACCACTTGCTACATTTTGTTCAATTTGAAAATAAAGCAAGTATACATTGCAATTTTTAATTTGATTACTTTATATAATGTTGATTACTTCATGTAGAGTTTGACTAAACGTCGCGGGTCGCGGGTCGCGGGTTGGAAGTCGCGGGTCGCGGGTTAGAGGTCGCGGGTGATGTCGCGGGTGCAGAAAAAGGAATTTTTAAAAAAAAGTAATTAAAATGTTGCGGGCATGATTCTTAGCGCACGACAACTCTAAAAAATGCTCGTAAGTTATGGAAACAAGCATACACAATGTTGTAAGTACAGGGAAGAGTCTCGTAGAAAAATATGTCTTTCTCTATGCCGGCTGACTGTTTTAGGTTTGCGGAAAATGTACAGCTGCCACTGCCACTGTCCCTGGTTTTGGACTTTGACAGTATAAAGTTTTGTTTAAAACTAGGTATACAGTTCGGTAGAATGCCAACGAGCAAATTATTTCTGTTTTGTGTGGAAATGGAATTTTTGTGGTCCCCTCCTGTTGCGAGGACTTTATTCCGCTGATTCAATCGAAATTACTTGACAAATGTCAATACCGTGAAAGTGTGAATTTTCACAAGCCGCGCCGTTCGTACGTGTTTTTGTAAATGTCGAAAAAGCCAAAATATAAACTGTCATCAAAACATGGACGGATTCCAGAAAAGTTGTTAAAGTCCAGGGCTGGAGGCGCGTTTATTGGAATGATGCGAAAAAACGGGACCCGCGACATTTCAATTATTTTTTTTTTAAATCTTTTTTTTGTACCCGCGACATCACCCGCGACCCGCGACTTCCAACCCGCGACACGCGACTTCCAACCCGCGACACGCGACGTTTAGTCAAACTCCTTTATGTAATGTTGATTAGTAAGTCGTATAGTTGATAAGTAGTATAGTATTCCTTTTATACTTTTTACCATCTTTCCTGTGAAGATATAAATAGTGTGAACCTCCCACTTCCACCATCTTGCACATGAAAACATCAACTAATGAACATGTATTTGGTTTCAATAGTTGCTTAAACCGTAAAAACAGTAAAAACAGGAAGTTTTGCTATATTAAAAAGGGAATGGCCAGGCCATTTACTCCTTCAGTTGACACTTGGCCTTTGTGTAGTAAACATGATTCTATCTCCAATTTGCTTTTTACTTGTTGCTTACATTGTGAAATACAAATGTTGAACCTGAGAGCTGCTGAGATTGCCTAAGCTAAAAGAACAATACATTTCAAACTCCAGTCTCGAGACTGTGACAGTTTTGTCGAGGTTACAGATTTTAAAATGTGAAAAGAGATGAGGCCTGATCTTTTATAGCAAACTTCTTGTTTAAGAATTATTTTGATGTTTGGATAGTGTAGAGACGTCCTGTCTTGTGGGAGTTTGGTTTAGATTGTTTCTTACTAGTAATTTCTTTTTCTTGAAATCGGGAAGCAAGACAAAAAAACACTACAACTGTACAAGAGAAATAGTTCCGAGAGATTTGAAAGACTGTTCTAAAGGTTTTCAAAGAAGATAGTTCTGAATTTATGGAGAAATCCTGTTCTCAAAACTTTAAAGGAAGATAATTCTGAGGCTTTTGAAGAAAGATAGTTTCCCAAACTTTTTAAAGGACTGTTCTCAAATTTTCAAAGAAGATAGTTCTGAAAGTTTTGAAGAAAGATAATATGAAAATTTTGAGGCTGAAAAACTTAAACTAATTTTTTTTTTAATATTTTCTGAAAATTTTTAGGAAAGTGGATATTTACAATTAATTAACTAAATTTTTTTTTAAAAGTTTGTTGTTCTGAAATTAAAAAAAAAAAAGTTAAGAAAATTAATAAATGGTTTTTGAAAGAGTTTCTTGCTACCTCTCAAAAAAGCAAGTAAATAAATAATTAAATAACATCATCAAGTGTTCAAATAAAAGTAATAAAAACAACTTTGAAATAACGTATTTTTACTGTGTGAGGGGGGAACGGGTGTTTTTTTTGCAGAAAAAGACTGGAAGGGAATCCTGGTTTCGCCCTTCGAGATAGGTTTTGCGTTCGTGTATACTATTCCAATGGAAAAATTCGGCATAAGGTACCCCGATGGAGTCGAACCATCACACACTATTGTGTGTTACCATAAGATACTGTTTGATGCCGACTACTTGGAGAAGGGAGACACCCAACTTTAACAAAAAAGTCAGAAGAATGAATAAATACTGAAACATTAGTACTTCTATATCCATATAAAAACGATAATGTTATCTAAAAACACAAGTTAACTGTTAGTTGCAAAAAGAAACTTTTTTATGCCAGTAGCACGAAAACGTTATTTTTTTAATACAACTAACATTTTACCTTGTGTTTTTAGATAACATTTCAAAGTAGTATAGATTTTTTAAATGGATATAGAAGTAGTAATCTTTCAGTAGTTTGTCATTCTTCCAACATCTTACATGGGGAATCCTATTTTATATTATACGCTACACATACAGTATTCACAAGTTTTCACTATCTTTTTTTCCAACAACTTGCTACTCTGCAACCTCTCTATAATATACTTTTTTTAGTCTTGAATGTGTTCTTGATATAGATGTCTTTATTAAAATATATTAACTTAAAATATGTTCATAACTATTTAAAAAACTTAAGAGAGTTACGAATTAAAAAACTGTTCTTCAATCGATTGGTTTTAAAAGTTGGCTGAAACCGACGCTGTCTCCTTAGTTCATAATGACTTGTGATTGCTGTAGGTAAAAGATGGTGCAGTTTGTTCTCCCTGTCCGTGGTTACTTTGTTGAACAGCTTGTCAGTAAGTAGTTGACGCCGATCGGACAGGGAGATTAAACCAGCCTCATTTAAAGCCTCCTTGTATGTAAGGGATGGGAAAATGATCCTCATTGCAGGTCGTTGTACCATTTCTATGTCCTTAGACAGATAGGCTGGTAAATTATACAGGTTGTCTGCCAAAGATCAAAACTAAAATGTGTGTTCTAAAATTTTTCAATTTTTCAGTCTCGAGGTTCTTTAAAAGGGCACTTTCACAGCTTTGCACATGCGCGAGCTCGGATGACAGTCGTTGTCTCATAGCCAATAGAAACCAAGGAAATACACCCGGGAAATTTATCCTGAGCTCGATTGACCTTAAGTCGCTCAGATCAGCAACGGTTTTTACTTTGTTGCTATTCTTTTGTCAGTAGCGATTCTTGAAGGATATTTGACTTCTTTTTGGAAGGGTCACTCATGATGTTGCTCTTGACTTTATAAGTCACATTTGAAAATTTATAACTTTTAGAAAGGTTAAGCGAAGGAACAGTAAAATAAAACTAAAACCCAACGCCGGAATAAAATATGATCCAAACAAAACGATTTCTGATCACCGATGTGTAAAAGAGAGAGAGATTATTTAAGATGAAATCCACCTTCGACACTTCGCCGCGTAAAACCTCAAGAAATTGGCTTTGTTCCGGGCCGGAATACAGATTAAATTTCCGAGAACCCGAGCATGCGCAGAACCGTGAAAGAATTCTTTCAAGAAAAGAGTACATGTAGCAGCCATTCTGATAACTATTATAGTTTTTTAGAGTATGAACACTACAAAAAGTGACGGCCTTGTGATCCTGGGAATTTGGAAGAGGAACATTTTTTTTGCTACCTCCAACTAAACAATTTTCAGAAAAGTCCTGTTTAAAAATGTTCGAGGTATTCAAAATCAAGAATACTTCAATGAAAACAAATTATTTTAGGAGGAACAGCAATTGTGACGAAAGTTATGTCTTCAACATGTTAAAGATACTAAACTCCTCTTCACGTCTAAGGAAAACTGAGATGGACAAATAAAAAATGTTGTTCTTTCAAGCCTTCGCACAATACATAGAAGCTTAACCCTCAAATGGACATGGGGGAAGGTCATTTTGCCCCCACCCCAAGGTTTTCCAACAAGAGCCTGTAGCATTTTAAAAATAAAAGCAATTAACTTAAAACTTGAAGTACCAGTAGTCTAATTAAGCGATACATCTATCGACATTAATTGAAGGGCATCACTCGTAATTTAGCCAAGCCCATGATAAACTAAGTAAATTAAGATTCAAAATTATGCAAAAAATTATGCGACTTTTTGACAAATTATTTCTACTTTTTTATTCTCCATTCTATTCTTTGATATTTTCACATTTTACCGAGTAAATAAAATTTTGCTATTAGTTTCAAAAATCCAAGATTTCAATTGTCATTGAAAGTAACTAGCTAAGCCAAAGCTGTTTGCAAGCAAAAACGGACAATTTTCCTTGTGTATATCCATTTGATTTGATTGCTTTTTTCTTCATCTTTATAAAATTTTTAATTTATTGTTGAAAAACCGAATAGGAAAAAATGGAAGAATATTTTTATAAAATGTTTTTTGTGGGGGAGGGAGGGGGGTCAAGTTGACCCCCTTGTCTATTTACGTAATGATTTTTAGGTTGTCCATTCGAGGATTAACGAGGTGGGGGTAATTGGGATCCTCCAAGAAATTCAAACAAAATAGTCTTTTTTCAGTCTTTGGATTTTTATTTAAAATGTGTTCACAATTTTAAAGATGCCTTTAGCATACATTTGTACAACTGCATGTTCTGAAAACTATCTTTACAACAAACATATCAGGGGCATGTTTACATCAAAACTTGCAGCCCCGGTTTACAAAAACGGCTTGGAAATTCAAAATTATTTAAAATGAACCACTTAAAAAGTTGTTAGAAAAAAAAACTTGATAGGAATGAAAGAGTTCAGTGTTTCAACACAACCGGAGCAAGTGTGCAGGAAAGTATAGGAAACCTTATAATAACTGAAAACAATGAAGAAAAGGCTTTCAAGATTTGCAAGTTAGGTTCCCCAAAAGTACTAACTAAAAGTAGTAGTCAGATTTCTTGTCAAATTGCTCCAAGCCTCTATGTAGCAGAAAAAGACAAGTTAAAGTAACGAAGAAATCAAAACAAAGGGCGATTAACCAAGTCTGTGAATGAATGCTAAAAATATTCATAGAGAAGTTGCAGGTCTGCCTGGCACTTGGCTAAACTATCTTCCTCATCTAATACTTGCGTTCCTTCCTATAATTATGTCTTAGTTTCCAAATCAGTGGGCGGCAACAGATCAGACAGGCTGGCAGAGCAGGGGC
>JAOBYH010352173.1:0-16003 GCA_025403525.1 Umimayanthus kanabou | reverse complement strand
TAAATTTCTGAAATATCCAATTAATTCTCATACCCGGCTAGCGAACCTTTGTAAATACATTGATGGTCATGATGATACATGTAATAAACTTGAACTTGAACTTGAACTCCCACTGCAGATCTACTGACAGTCTTTTATGTTATTATCTTAGTCTGTGATCGACTTGATATAAAATGGTTGTAATTTTTACATTTTTTTAGTTTGATCTGGAAATGTTGTTAAGGTTTTAATTTTTGGGGGGCTGTCATCGTGGAGACTACGAGTCCGTTCACAAGCCTCTCATCCAGTTTGTTTTCAGTATAACTTGTAACTCATTGAACCTTTCAAAATGCTCACTTCCTGGACCACTCTGCCAATACTCTCTTTTTCTTAGTCTGTTTCTGCAAGTTATGTACTTTCGCATTTTGGGACAGCCGAAAAATGTGAGGATTAAGTTGGGCAATTTGTGTGCATATACATGGGGTTAAAGTTGTAACAGGTATAACCTTTTTTTAAATTTATTAAGAAATAAAACCCAAAGTCACTACTCTTCCATGCTTGGACAAAACAGTTCATTTATCAAATGCCTCCAGAAGGCACTGGATAACTTACGGAGGATGGGGTTTTAAATTATAGGGTAATTATAGGCTAAGTACTAAGTACTGGGTACTAAGTACTGGGTGAGACTTGGTTACTAAGTACTAGTAGGTTTTAGAATGTAGACCTAGCAAACTACAAGAACTGAAGAAGGAAATTACACAGACTCAAGATTGGCTCAGAGGAGGCAGAGAATATATTTGAAAGTTTTAAACAAAACTGGGTCCTGGATGTTGAGGTTTTGCATTGTTCAGTCGACTTATAAAATAGTGCCGAGTTGTTTTGTTGTGCACTTTGACTCCCACGATACAGAATGTACGTCTAGTAGCCTGGTTAATATTTATATCCTCAAGACGTTCGATTGGTAAGAACTGCTCAACTTTGCTCTTTTTCTCGCGTATACAATGTATATTATGAACTATGAACCGCCAGGAGAAACAAACTGCTTCGATAACTAATAATACATTGATCAGGACTGAACAGACTCTCTAAGTACATTGGCTGATCAATGCATCGCTAAAAATATGTAAGACTAATCTTGACTGGTTTCAGGATGAGAGGCCAAGGGAGATTTCCATCCCCTCCCCCTCCCCCTCGTTTATTACCTTAACCACTGCACATATGTTGGAATTCAGTGCTTGCCAGTGTAGCAAGTGTATCAAGGTAATCTACTTGGACAAACCAATATTAACCCGAATATAGGCGCTCAGGTAGGATTACTGATTATCTTTTTCAGTCTTTGACATTGCAATCGCCGACGATAGTGAATGTTCTGTTTTCGTTCGAATATCTGACAGTTCTAGAACTCTGGTGACATACAATGATGAATTGCTTTAGTAACTTTAGATATCACAATTTTGTTACGAAATCGTTATTTTCTATCTGATTGCACATACTTTTGATAAATTTCTTGAAGTGGTGTCTTGAAACTTCAGGCAATGATCCACACGACTCAGTTTTGAACAGTATAGATTCCAACAGTTTATACATGTATGACTTAATTTAGAAATTAAAAATGACAAACTCTAGATCTTTGTTACATTAACTAATTTTTTTGCACAAACAAAGACTAACTTACTGTTCAAGTGTTTAAGAACAAAACTCAACTCAGAGAAGAACTGAAAATGCATATATAAATATTAGTGATTTTATAGAAAGATATGTGGAGAAGCATCATATGGCCAATGTCGGTTGTACTGTATTTCTGCTTAGAAAGCAGGGACCGCGGAGCTACTTTGAAAGTGGTGGGGCTGACAAGTGACTCAAAGTGGTGGGGCTAAAAACACTTTTTTCTTAGAAACTCTTTGTAATTTTCAAAAAAGTGGTAGGGCTATAGCACTACCAGCTCCTCCCTCTCCGCGGTCCCTGGAAAGTTGGGAGGTTCTAGCGGAGTTTGATCGATTGCATGCTGTCTCAAATCGCACTACATTACTGATTATGTTCTAATATGATATATAAAAATAATTCGACCTCTTGTGTGGAACCAACACATTTCCGATAAATTTAAAGCAGCTTGGTTGAGTGAGCTTCATTTTAGTCCCAAGAATAAATAGTTTATTTATCAACAGAAAGTAAATTTGTTTAAATTGTACTTGAGCTGAAAATTTGAAACATTGATCAGCTCACCTTTTGCTTGTCTGTTTCGGAAGTCGAACAACAACAATAAGTAATTGATACTTTGTAAGTAACAATATTTAGCTACCTGACATCACGTTTTTAAATATAGAATCTACTAATACTAAGTCCACATAACCGTCAGCAATAGCTATTTGCGAAAACAGTTAGACAAGTGCTTCATATCCTGCGATTTACAGTTTACTCAGCCTGCATTATTTTCACACACTAATTACTTAATTCCACTACCACGTTTAATGTGCACTTAACACTTTGTTGACACTGGATTAACACACTTTAAGCGGCAGCTGACACAGAAGAAAAGGTGGAAAGAGACCTTTCAAAATAACTTCAAGACGTTTTCCAGATCCAACTAGGTCAGTAGCAACGTCTGTCATGTAAAGGAAAACTTGTTTTTATTAACATTTCCTAAAGAGACCGGGCTGAAATTTCAACCCGGGCTGAAATCTCAGCTCGGGCTGAAATTCTCCATGTAATCGGGCCTTAAACACTCGCGTTTGGTCACCTGAACATTGGAGAGGAACGGGAACAAGTAAGTCACTTGACGGCATGGTTATACGCACTTGGCACTGTACATGTAGTACAATTTCGAGAATATGACGATCTATTTTTTCATTTGCTAATTTTGACATTTATTTTATTTCCTCATAGTCTATTCTAACTATTCTAGTTGGAACTATATTGAGGTAGAAGAAGCAAGCTGGGGTTGTCAGACTCGTATGTCAGAATAGAGCCAGCAACTGTCATGATCTGTTGACTCTTTCTATTTTTATCTGAACATTTTTTAGATGAATGATTAACAATGAATCATGCAATTATTATTTTTTGTTTTAACATTAATTCGCAGGAGACGTATGTTTTCAAAGCACTCAAATTGCGGTCTCCTTACTTTTTGAAAAGTACGCTTGTGCAATTTAATTGAACTCGAAGCCACACGATTACTATTACTTATATTGCTATTGTCTGACTGTTTGCCTTTATGCTCAACTGTTACGAGAACTATTAAATACCTACTGTAGTCTTTAGCTGATTATAACATATGGTTATCCAAAGCACACTAATTGCTTAATATGAAACAAAGAACTCGACAGATCTTCTATGATAAACAGATCATCAGGGATAAGTCGATCTAACGAAGATCACTGCCGCAGGACCAGAGCTTCAACACCTTAATGCATATGGTGTACTTCCTAGTTGCAAAAAGATTGAAATGATTCAAACTTTGTTGCTCACGATCTCTGGAAAACCACGAAGTACAGCTTTTCACGTTCTATTTTCTAAAGAATACGATAGAAAGGTGACAAGCTGGTTGCATTCCCTCGTGAAGTCACATTGTATTCTGTAATCGAGTCAATTGTTTGCAGCGTTGCTTAAGTTCCCTAACATATCGTAACACCACTGAAGTACCTAAATAAAACAGATTTGACAAACAGATGTTTGAATTTGCCGTCTATCCCACTACATTCTTAAGCATCAAAGTTATGAAAGATAATTTAAAACTTTTCAGTTTAAGAAATGTTTAACACCAAAAACAACTTCTGAAGCAAATGGTCATTTTATGGGTTTTCAACAACTGGTTCAATGTTAGAACGACTGACACCAAGCTTTTCTTCTCTTCAAGACAAACAAAATGAACAGTCATTTTATGGATTTTTGTAAACTGGTTCCAAACTGCAGGTTAGAACGAAGATCAACAATCATTTCTAGTTTTTTCGACAAACAAAATGAATGGTAATTTTGTCAGTGGGATTTTAAAATTCGTAAACTTGTTCAAAAGTTACGACTAACACCCATCATTGGCCATTTACACTCTTCGGGACAAGCAAAATTAAACTGAATGGTCATGGATACCGTAATAATTTGAGCTTCTGGGTGCATAAGTTTATATTTAGTACTCCAACTTACAACTAAGATCAATTCCCCCTTGATGATTTGCGGTGCATAATCGAAGTTTAAACTATTATATCGTTTGTAAACTAAGTAAACAAAAAAATTGCAGACATTCAAGTTATTTGATGTTCCAGAAATAGCGGCTCTGAACTGGAGAAAAAATATGCCCATATAAATGGATCTAAGAGCTTTTCTCCTGTGAATATATCCTTGAATTTCTATCAAATTGTCTTAATTACCCAAAGTCAGTTGACGTGAATCTGATAGCCATTAGAATTCCATTGCTTTAGATGACGGACTGCCAACGTACCACAAGACGGAATTTGAACAGCTGGGTTCTTGGCAGCAGCAAATCTGAAAATTATAAATATCGTAGTATTAAATCCCACAAAAACGGAGATGGAAGTCGACTGCTCTGCGAACAAATGATGAACTTTCCAATTACTTGGTTAATTGTCTGTATATATGTTTTGCCGGACTTACAGGAGATAGAAAGTACTGCCGGCTATATAGAGAAACACCTTCAATGGATCGATGGGATTGCACAAAAAGATATTAAAACCTGATTCATGTTATTATCTCTAATGTTTTTATAAAGAAAATTCATTAAAATTTGCAGGAGGAGCAACATTGATAACCTAATCATTCATTGGGTTGGACGTATACACAGTCTTTAAATAAAAATGATTAAACGAAGACCAGCTACATCTGAGACACAAAGGTAAAGTGCGATTTCTATTCCCTCCCTATCTCCCTCCTTTTTAAACCGGGCCACTACGCATATTTTGAAGTTCAGTACTCAGTGCAGTAGAGAATATATCAAGTGCAATCGACCTGGCCAAATATAAGTCCATAACGGCACTTAAGTTGGATTGTTTATTATCTTTTTCTTTGGCTTTGTAGGCAATCACCGACAATACTGAATGTTTTGTTTTCGTTGGGATAATGACAGTTTCAGAATGTTGCTGACATGCTATGATGAATTGCTTTAGTCGAGATAATTCGATCTTGTTTCGAGATCGTTGATTTTTATCTGATGGTGCATACTTCTCATTCATTCGACTTTCTCTGAAGATTGTATTAAAACTATGTCTTATATGCAATTTCCACATGAACCGGTTTTCCAGTGAAAGGTTGCAACATACAGTTATGAATGGATGCCAATATCTTGCCCCCACCTCCCCTTATTAAAACAGAAAAAAGACCCTACAAAATTACTGTTTCAGCTCAGTAAGGGAAAACTGGATTGACAATGTCAACATATAACGAATTTGACGTTTTAAAAACACCTTTCAGCTTCTTTCCTCGCTGCCGGGTGTAACACACAATTTCTGCATCTCTCTCTCTCTTTTTATAAGAACGTTTTTCTGAAGAACATGAGGCTGAAAAATGCCCAAAATTCAAGAACATGGTGAGTATATGCACGAGGCTGAGGAAAGGCGAAGCCAAAGAACTTTAATTTTGGATCATGTACAAAATTCGTTTCTCGGCTAATACATCGCCTATAGTACTCAATGCACAATCTTGGATTTAAATCTTTTTATTTGTTATCATGTTGCTTTCTTGCCGGCTAGGATAGCGGCTAACTAATAAACTGTATTTATGCTTCCGGTTGGTTTGTGCAAATTGAAAATAACAAATGACAAATGTACACCCAATACTAACAACGTTTTAAGAATATTCGAGGCTGAAATCCCAATAACCTAAGAACATTCAGCCTCAGCCCGGCCGAATAAGACGTTCTTAAAAAAAGAGTACAGTGCGGATGATTTTCAAGTTGACATTCAGTCTGTTGTAGATTCTTGTGCTGTAAAAGCCTGTTTTCCTGCCTTACATTAGGACGGGCATTGATTGAGCGATTCCTGCCTGGCTCAAATTGCAACAAATTATATTAATTTTATACTGACTGAGTGTGGTCTGGTCTTGTGATTTTCAGTTTTCCTTTCTGTGCCAATAAAACAGTTTTTAGAGGAATTTTAGGTAGCTTGATAGAACCAGTTATGGCCAGTTATGTTTGTAATCCCAAATTACTACATAATTATGTGTTTCTTTGTGAACACAAAACAAGCTTGCGCAAAAATTTAAGTTTTCGGGAAGGGATTTATCACTTCACTGTTTTTCTTTGATTTGTAGGAAGAACAGACATTAAATGTTATTTGAATTTCTTTGCTGTTAAACTTAACTGATGTACGTTAAAAATAAACATATACATAACCTTCAGAACTACAATCATAGTTGCATGGTGCAAGTATTGTTATGAATTTAAGAGGATAGTACAGTGACCGCGAGAAGTGGTATTTCCTGCAAGTTCTTAACACAATTCGCAGCTAGCACATTCATTAACACACTGACACTAATACTTTAATTTCATTATCACATTTGATATGCACTTAACAGTTCGTTGTCACTTCCCGTGAGCGAGTAGGAGGCAAATCTTTCAAATTAATTTCAAACATTTTCCAGGCCCAATAGACCTCTTTGATAATCAGAAAGCTGTCCGTCCGAAGAATTACCACTCCTCGGATAGCACACAAGCTGACGGGCGTAATTAAGAACTCATACTCCAAATTATAACTGTAAACTTTGTTCCATAAACACTAAGGGCCCATTTACACGAGAACCGAAACGAGTTCGTTTCGGGATGGAAGTTTTTGTCCCGGGAAAAATAAAGATCGTTTACATCTCGGGAACGGCCGAGACGAAAGCAGTCTCGCCCGCGCCTTCAGTTGTTTGGTCTTTCGTCCCGGTGGAGAATGTTTACATGGAATTTTCCATCCTGGGACGTCAATTAATCCCGGTGCTTAGGACCAGGGTGAGTTCATTCCGAGACGAGCTCATCCCGCCCCAAAGCCCTGTAAATCGCAGCAAAGAAATTACCAAGTTACTCAAATGACTTCATCCCGAGATGGCTTTCTTCCCGGGACGAAAACTCTCATGTAAACGGGCCCTCAGATCTCCTTCGAAAATCCACAAATTTTCTCCCTGGCAATAACAGTCGCCCAAAGACTCGTAATATTTGTGAATGTTTATCAAATACGGCACTGGGTTTCTGTCTATGTTTCGCGTGTAGGTTTGACGATCTGTACAGGCACGGGTCAGAAATGTATTATAACTGAGTTTACTCACGGGGTTTTGGAACCAGATTGAGATCCATTTTGGACCGCGATGTCCTTAAGGGTAGAGCAACCGGTCCTGTCTATGTTTCAGGGACAATAACGTTATAACTGAATCGCCGATATCTCGGTTTCAATTCATCATTAAAAATAACCAAATTGAATGGTAGCGACACGGCAACGTAGTTGGATAAAGATTAATAAATATTTTGAGACTTTTTTTATATAGATTGGGGTGAAAAGTGATCAGGGGGCGAGTTCTAATTTTAGATAAGTTTAAAATTAGTTAATATTTAACTGACGAACGCTAGCTCGTATGTTATCCGAGGAGTGGCACTCGCTCGCTTAGGAACAGTGTTTGTTGCATTCTAATAACTTGTTTCCCTTTTAAATCTCCTCCCCAATCCCCCTAATCACAACCCAACTAACACGAACTGTTGCTCTCCCTTAAATGACTTGAAACCACACCTTTCATTTGGTTTACCGACTGAGATTTAAGAAACCCTGCGGTAGGCCTGCTATTCACGCAAATTGTATAAAATCTGTAAAATGTTTTGAAAATGGATTTTATGTCAGTGCAGCATAGCTGCCGTGACGGTATTACAACAGCTGTGCTACAGATACGGAGGTGAGGTCCAAGTTAGTGCCCTGAGCTTGTTCAAATTCTTTTTAAAGCAACAGACTTGCGACCTTAAATACCAACCTACACCTGTATGTGTTTTGCCCCAGGGCCAGCTCCAGCCACAAAACTCGAGTCACTTGATATGAAAGGAACGTGTTTGCCTGTTGGCTTACTATGTATATGGTCTGGGGACTTGCTTGACTTTCTTACACCGAAAGTGCTTTCCTTGTCTTGTCTGAAGAGAAAAACAGGAGTCAACATGAAGATTTGACAAGGTCATAATTCAAACGATGACCAGGCGTTGCATGTTCGTGTTCAGGAAAGCGAAATCTCATATTGTAATGTCACTTGGCCAGGTAAAGAGAAAGACTGGGTTAAGGTTAGAAAAGCTTGGTATATCGATTTTGGCTACGAGAAACATCAGACCACGCTCTGCCCCCTTCCCCCTCCCCTGCTCTGTGGTCCCTGATATGTCTGTAATTTTGTTATTTTCCAACATTTTAGCAGAGGTTTTTTAACCGACTTTTTATTACTAAATTATATTACAGTTATACAGGACAGCATGCTTGTATCACTTTAGATGATGAAGACGGTGCTCAGTACTTGTAGGGAATTACTTAAACATTTGATTACAATTAAATTTCAAACTATTGGATTTTGGCACTAATTGGGTTAAGGTTAACTGGTTTTCAAACTGCCTGTTACTCTATAATGGCCAGAACTGATCGTGATCAGGAAGGGAAAAAGTGAGTTTGGGCCATTTTAGATAGTGAAAACAATGTTCTTGATTGCAGTAATTCTGCGCCGGATGTCTGACCTGGAGAAGCCATTGTGTTTGAGGTTGCTTTGGGGTGGGGGTGATATCAGACACTCCTTCTCACTTCAAGAAAATGAAACTGGAGACATTGTGGTTAGTCAAACGTTTTTGTGCACATGTACATACAGCTGTATCAGGGTGGTCAGCGTAAGCTGGTGGGTGACCAGCAAGTTTAACCACCTGCTGTACATACTATACATGGCTAAACGTATTTTACAAAGTGTTTCACAAAGAGTTTGAATGGCAAAAGTACCTTTTAGAGCTGCCTACTTTCCACAGTGTGACTAATACTCTTACTTCATATCATAAAGACAACCCAGGCAGTATTAGAGTTGGTTCAGTCTAAATACTTGCTTGTTTGGGAACATTTATATTTGTGAGTGGTAAAGGCAATTTA
Source organism: Umimayanthus kanabou (assembly GCA_025403525.1). NCBI lineage: Eukaryota > Metazoa > Cnidaria > Anthozoa > Zoantharia > Parazoanthidae > Umimayanthus > Umimayanthus kanabou. Next base: position 6,953 of record JAOBYH010352173.1, on the reverse strand, counting down.
TTATTAAATAATATTATTTTACAAAAGAGCATACATTTCTCATTTTTTGTAAGCTCAAGCAAAATAATAACCATGGTGCCAGTCGTCAATCTGTCATAATTTTATATTACCAAATTGCCAACCCTATAAGTTTTATTGCAATTTTTGCCTATACTGTATTTAGCTTTTCTTTCTTCTAGCTTCCCAGAAGACTACATGTATTGTTTTTTTGAAGTCTGCTTCAACAGTTTACTGTGACATTTTTAAAAACATTTTAATGGTTACAAAATTTTGTGCACACAGATCTACATGCATTATTTAATAAATTTTCCCAGAAAGACCAAACATTCAAAGTTAATAAATTGATTTTTATTATACATGTGTGGCATTTTTTTTTTAGAAAGGACAAAAATGCAGTGGAAGTGGAAGTTCTTTACTTTTTGGAAATGTTAAGAAATCTTCTGAAATCATAGAAAATTGTTAAAAAAAGTTTTCACAAAATTTTCCAAGTTTTCCCTCTGGGAGTTCTTTAAATTAATTACTCAACAGGTTTACAATGTTCACTTCTACACTTAATTTGCCTGTTTGGGGAAAAAACTGTATTATTTTGTATCTTTATTTTAGGAAATTAACGTTCGAATCACGAAATTAATGTGAAATCCATAAATACATGTTAACTTAACTCGTGTAAATTTTCTTTAATGTTAATTTCGACATCAATTATAAAGTTGAACGTTAATTTAGGCAACACTAATTTCAACTGAAATCACCACAAACTAGTAATGCTCTAATTGACATGTTTTTCACTCTAAATATGTTTAGTAGTCAGTACTACAGCTTGTTTACAGATTTTCAATCATATTATTAAGTTTCCTTGCATCGGAGGCCGTTGTTTGCATTTCTATATTGTCACAAGCTCAGTAAAAGGTTGAAATAAATTTGTTCCTATTTTGTCGATCGTGTTAATTTCCTTTATTTTTAAACTTTAGCCCCTCATTTGCGTTAATTTCTTTATGCATTATGTGATTTCCCCTTCATTTGCGTATGTTCAAGCTGCGTGGATTTCAATTACATTTATTATTGGGATCGTTAACTTCCTATAATAAGGTACTGAGCAAAGAAATTGGTTTTATAAGGTGGAAAAACCTGTGGATTATCTGGGTTTTTTTTGTCCCAGAAGAGAGCTTTGTGGTTAATAGGGCAGTGAGAGTAATGTTTTGAATTGTGCCAGACGTGAGTAAAGTTGGTAATTGATGGAACAACAGTTTGCAAGTTGTTTTTCATTAATAAAAAAGCCTAATAAGCCTGGTTGCCATATAATCATCCGGGTGGCCCCGGTCTTTTCAAATTGCATCCAAGCGACCAGGACGATTATATGGAAACACCACAGTCACGACTACAAAAACAAATTCGTTTGGTTAAATTGCTGGAAAAAAATTGGTGACGAGTTTGGTGTTGACGCTGCAGAGGAGGAAAAGAAGTACAAGAATACCTGCACTGGTACAAGAGTATGATAGGTTCCCAGCTCTTCTCTCTTCTGAAATATCTTCCGAACCCAAAATCTGTGCTTTCGACGTTTTCTTCTCTCTCTTCTCCTCGGTAAAACAGCCACAACAAGCAAGTAAGACGCAATGAGGTTCACTCTTTGATTTTCTGCCGCCATTTTGAAAGTGAATTGCGCGCCAAGAGATTGTTGTTGGATTCAGGACTTCCACCAGACGACCGCATGGCGAGCGATCCGGATGACTAGATATGGAAACCATAAATGCATAAGGGTCGTCCCGATCACACCGATCATTTCAAAAAATATCAGAGAAGACCTGGACGACTATATGGAAACCAGGCTTTAGTTTGTACAACTTCACAGAAAAAATTGACTTTGTATAATATTATGGCTTACCATAGAAGTTTTTTTAAAATTTAGTGCTGTTTTCCTGCAGCCAAAATGAATATGTGTAGATCTGTGACTAAGGTTTTTTCCAAAATGTTCACATTGTGTGCTGAAATGGTGAAAAACCTAAATTTGATAATTGTACAGTCCATAGTATAGTTCGTAGAGAGTGGCAAATGTCAAAGTTTTAAACAACCATACAGTCCCAAATAGGGCCATACTCTGTAGCGTTGAAAATTTCTTTGAAAACATACAAACATGTATTCTATTTATATGAGCCATGTACTGTACAGTAGATCGTGCATGAATCAATATGTTTATAAAATATGAATAAAAGGATAAGAGTTTGATAAAAAATATTGATGTGTTAAAATCTAAATGTTTTCGACATAAAAGTTATCAATTTTTCCCATATGATGACTTTTATGTTGAAAACAGTACCTTTTATTTTAACATTTTAATATTTTTTATCAAACTTTTAACCTTTTATTCATATTTTATCAATTTAAGCGATTGTTAAATCATTTGTTTATTAGAAGTTGAGAGTAGCTCCCAGAAATATGTACATTTTAAAACTGTTATATACTAACTAGTCAATCACGTAGTTTCATAGGAATTTTATGAGATGTCTGTTTTGTCTAATATACATAAACTTTTGTATATAATCAAAAATAAATAAAAGAATTTCAAAGTAGAACCATAGGTATTTTGAGAAAATAAACTTCCTTGAGTTAGATTTTCATTTTTAATTAAAAGCTATATAAATTAATACTAATGCTATCAAAACAACGAGAAGAAATTGAGAAAGTTTGGACATGATAATTTGGTCTTGGATTAACATTGTTGTTATACCTTTCTGAAGAGATTGTTATTTTGTATCTGTTTTGTAGTGGGAGGTATTTTCCATGCCAGAACTGCAAAACTTCCTCCGAATACTTGACAAAGAAGAGGAGGAACACATACACGGGGTAAGTTTTATAGTCACTTAAGTGTTTTGTTTTTATAGACTGGTTGTAGACAATGAATACAAATATGGGCACTGACAATTAAAATGTTCATCACATGGTGAGACACAAGAACCTGATGCACAATAAAATTACGGGTACAGTACTAAAAAATGTACAATTTTATTTCACAGTATAAGATAACATTTCCTTCTCCCTAAAAGCTCCTATAGCGCCTAAGTGCATAATTATAACCTTATACTTCAGGCGGTGCTTACAATCTCAGACAAAGGCATTTGACAGTGGCTTCCATTTCCCCCATACCCCCTACCCAATGTTGTTTTGTAGGTTCGAAATCGCGACAATTACACCTGAATGAAAATATAGTTTTTCGGGACTGACTGATGATTTAACGAACTACCAAGGGACTGAGGAAATGCGTTCGTTGTATGCAAAAGAAGCGACCTGAATAAATTCAACTGGATACACCACACCTACAATTCACTGCTGGCTCTATCAGTCTTTGCAAAACCAAATTACAGCAGCTTTTTACTCAGTGCACACTATCACAAGTGTTATTATCATTTTTGTTATTGTTGTTATTGTCATTATGGATATTGTTGTTATTATTATTATATTATTATTATTATATTATTATTATTATTATTGTATTCCTTTGTTACGCTTTTGCTGTTTAGTAATGCCCGTGAAATTTTCAAAGTTTCCCGTTTAGTTAAAGATGAAATAATTTTTGCATAATTGTAATCATGACTTGTCCATCCAGCCACAAGGAAGCTCCATTTGTTCCAGGTCAATAGCAAAGCATCATCCGTTTATCCCACGCAAAAAAACCACTAGTCAGCGTTAATGTTGATTTCATCATTGCAATTTGTACATGGATTGTACACTAACACAACAATGTTGACAAAACAAAACATGTACAAGTTGCAGTGTCTTGTATTTAAAATATGAATATATAGTTAGCTTCATGTCTGTGTTTGTCGACTTCACTGAAAGTGATAGTTCTCAGAACTCTAAATTGTGGATGGCAGCTGTTGTCGTGCTGGTTGTCCATTTCACCAAACTTGAAAAGACTTTGAATTCTGTTATCCATCAGCCAAAATCGTGCAAATGTTTTTCTAACGCTTAGTGGTCCAATCGGGTAACTAAACTTGCTGGCCCGCACTGGCCTGGAAGGGGTAAAAAGTATATCTTGGCATGTGGGCCAGCGTTACTGTTGAGCCCTGTAGATCCAATATGGTACAGTGTACCCCTAGAAACACTTGTGCACTCTCTTTCCCTCCTGCAAGCAACACAGTGTACCCCTCAAACTAATAGTCACTCCGTCCCCCCTACTACAGAATATAATCCCATTTGAGGAAATGTGGTTTGATCAGATCAAGCGCCACAAGAGTGGCAAGTGTAGTAGTGAATGAAGGCTGATGATGATCTCCCACGTCATTGAACAATTATGCTGTCAGCATTTGTTATCTCCATAGTGCAGCTTCTTGCTTGATAGAACACATCACATCTGGCTAGAAATCTGGTGGACATTATTACTCATGCCGTAGGCGACGAGTCTAGGATTCGGCTCCGGTTCTTTTTTTTTGTGTCGAGATTAAGTGATAATCGATTTTTTCTCAGTAATTTGAGTCGTCCTATTAAACTAGCATTAAACTAGCACTGAGGCGCTGCACAAGCATACAATGTATTCAGTTTATTAAAGTGTCTGATACAATTTAAAATCAGAAACGGTGAATCTGGAGTGAGTAAAAGACAAAGTGATCAACCGTGATGTCTTAGAGTTGTATTCTCCGATAATATACAGCCAGTTTCTGCTTCGCCGCCCGATTTTTGTGTTTCCTCGACCACTCGACTGGTTCTGAGGAACAGAAAGAGACTGCTCGCAGTCTAATTTTGTCAGGAATTGAGATAAGACTGCAACAGACCTGCACAGATGCCTGCAGAGAATGATCTGCAGTACATTGGAACCTCGATTTAACGAACTACCAAGGGACCGAGGAAATGCGTTCGTTATATCGAGGGTTCGTTAAATCGATATACCAAATTTGCATGTAAATAATCAAAATGTTTGTTATATCGAATTTAAATGCAAAGTTGGTTTTAGGCATTTCCACAAGACAAGGCTAAACTTTCTATTTAAGAACTGAATATTGTAACTGTTCACCTGTCTTACTTTAATAAGTCTATGACTATGTCTACAACAGTATTCATCACTTGACTTGACCTCTGTTCGTTTTATCGAGGTAAATTTTAAACAAATTTAAGTTTGGGCTGCCGAAATCGGTTCGTTAAATCGAGGTTCTGTTCCATACATTTTATTGTAACTTTTGCCGGGCCGAAAAATATTGTTCGTTATACCGAGGAGTTCGTTAAATCGAGGTTCCACTGTAGGCTTGTATACCGGGCTTGTATATAAGGACAGGCCTGCGGTAGAACTATATTTGACCTGCTCTTGGCCAGCTCTAGACCTGTTTTGAGCCATTTTCTACAGACTGCAAGAAGAACTATATTTGACCTGCTCTTGGCCAGCTCTAGACCTGTTTTGAGCCATTTTCTACAGACTGCAAGCCAGGCGAAATGTTGGCAGCCTGTAGATAGCACAGCTAACTAGGAATAGTAGAATGACCCTCGGGCAAACTAACTAGCAGCATGCCACAAATAATTAAGATGGTGGATCTTTCAACAAAACAACATGCGTTACGCGAGATGATTTCGGTACGGCACAGTGCAGTTGTTGGGCCATTGGAATAACTTTTTTTTCATTTTATCTTTTCATTTCAAAATTAAAACAATTATGAGGCACGAGTTAGGATTTTTTTAAATCCTCTTGTTTTAAATCCGGCTTGCAACGAAAAGTTTTTCCTCTCAATTTTATAACATCTTAATATCAGAAACTTAGGGCACAAGCAAAACAATCCTGAAAGGGCGACAACAAATTTATGTAAATTATCTCATGGACTTACAGTGTACTGTACTGTATCTTCGGGTGTTTACATTGGTTGTTATAAATATGTTGTAGTTGCAATACTAGACACAAACATGAGCGTGTATTTACAGAACAGATCTCTGTTTTACTAGGTTCAAGAAAAGTACAGGCTTTACAAGGAAAGACTTGAGAAGGCTTTAACACTGCACAGCCACAAGGCCCCATTCTTGCATGCTAAAGAAACTGTTTAAAGTTCTAGTTTTATAGCACACAAGTTTAAATAATTTGATGTTTAACTAGGTTCAAGAGAAATTCAGACTCTACAAGGAAAGGCTTGATAAAGCATTAGCTCTGCATTGGCAGAAATCAGAGGTTTCATCAGTGGAAAAGGAGGAGATAAGACAAGATAGCGTCACAACTGATGGTGAAGGAACCGAGGACAATGAAGAGAGTAACACAAAGCCGACAGAAAATGCTAAAGCTGATACTAAAGCTGGACAATCAGAAGAGTATAATTGTTCAACATGCTAAAAAATTAACTAGGTGTTGTTTTGTTGATAATTATAATTATAATTAGAATAAGAACTAATATTTATGAGAAACATTACAAATGTAACTACTTTGTTCTGACATAGTTTTTTTAGTCACATGTTGTGTAGGGAGCAAGGTGTGTCTGGGATTATGAATGTATGTAAATATAATATTACCAAATTATAAGTTGACCTCGTAAGACCTGAAAATGTATATATACAGCTACTTCAAAATAGGTTGTGAAAACATTGTACCCTGATCGCAAAGCATGATGTGACCTCGCGCCAAAAGGCTCGTGTGTGTACAAAAATTACAAGTGACGCGTGGCATATTATATGGTATCGCACGTGAAAGCATTCCATAACTAATCGCGACGGGTTTGGACGAGTAGGCTTTGGCACGACTGAAATAGCCATAGCTGGCGATATATGATTTTGTAAACACGCGGTACACTGGTCAGCGGTAGCCAACCTATAGTTATGCGTGTGACCGCATGCTTTTGGCAGAGATTATTGCGACTGTAAGAAAGTGATAAGTGATGAGACTGGAGTGGACTGGGATTAACGACAGCTGCCAGACTTGAGAAAATGCCGGAAGACACTGTAATAGGCGTAGTGGATTTATAGTGGCGAGAAGAGAGACGTTTGCCAGCTGGAAC
>JAOBYH010351062.1:0-16008 GCA_025403525.1 Umimayanthus kanabou | reverse complement strand
ACGCTCGAAACGTCAGCTACACACCATATCCCACAGGCGAAAAACATACCATATCAACCTTTGTTGATCAAACCCATTTTCAGCTTACTCGCCAACGCAGAAAAACAGTTTTTTTCAAAACTAGTCTTCCAGTGTTTATCACTCGTTAAGATGATTCTCAAGAAAACTTTATGACACTTGCGCACTTGTGAAGGAAAAATTAGTTTCGACGAAATAGGTGGAAACGTACCGAGTCAGACTGTCGCAAAACTCGAAATAATGTAACTCCTAAACTAATCATTGTATCGAGGTTAAATTTTCACAGAGTACGTTTGGTGCTAATGTCTGAGACTTGTTAGAAGAGTAACTTCACAAACTTGTAGTTAAAACTTTACAATTTGATAGCATCACCGTGGAAATGATCAAAAGCTTACCGTGCTCTGGTGTCGTGACCGATATTGCGTTACTCAGCACGAAGCCCATTGAGTTGGAAGCGTTCACCCACACGGTATAGGTATTAAATGCAATCAGCCCACTGTAAGTAAACATTCTCTCAGCCGCCTGCGTCGAGATCGCTCTCTCAACTCTCACTTCTGTTAACAGTTCCTGTGACGAACGAGACAAAAACCTCCCATTTATCATCAAATTGTAAAAGAGGTTCCCGTTCGGGACAGCCACGCGAGACCACCACGCACGAACCGCAGTGGCGTTGAAAATGGACGCGTTTAGCTTGACCGTCCCATTGGGTGCGATCTCCAAAGTGTAGGCCTCTCCTTCAGGGCTACTGCTGCACCCTACGACCGTGCAGGCCCGGACACGGAACTTGTGGAGGGTGAAGGGCTCGAAGCCTTCAGCGGTGTGGTTTGTGGCAGTGCCATTCATGACTAGTCGACCGTCCTCATAAAGTTCATAACGGATAATAACTCCGTTGGGCTTCTGGGGTGGCAGAATCCTTACAAATAGAGCATACGGGCTAATGGGGGTCACTTCCGGTGGGGGGATCTCTGCAGGTACATCCGGTTTTGTTGTAACGGTGGACGCGTTACTCAAGGTCCCTCCGCCACCACTATAAGCCTTAACGCGTATAAAATATAAGGTGCCCGCTGTGAGGTTCCTCAGTATGGCACTCAGATGCGCCCGGCTGCCGTTGTATCTTGATTCGTACTCTGATGTCACGTCTATCGTGGCAATGAAAACTTCGTAGCGGACAATCACTCCATTTGGGACCCGGGGTTGAGACCACATCACTTCGACGGCGTTAGGCCCAAGAGTAGCCAAATGCGGGGGATCAAAACCCTCTGGAGGCAGTTCCCCGGTATTGATAATGATGGTCGGACCGTCTTCACACCCTACCACCGTGCAGGCAGTAAGTTTGAGGCTGTACGCGGTGTAGACCGACAGGCCCGTCACAGTGAAGTTCCTGTCAGTGCCACTGTACACCAACTGTCCGTTCACACTTAGGTTATACCCAGTAATGACTCCATTCTCCGAGGCAGGTGCTGACCAGTTCACGTATAGGGATCGTGGGCGACGCTTCGCACTCGGGGAAGGAACTCCTTCAGGAACTAAAACAAAACGCATTGCACTGTAAGTATATTACGTCTGTTAATGACTGTAGAGACTCTAAAGTACAGACCAATGTGTGTGTGTGTGTGTGTGACTACAGCTCCAGTGTTTGTTTACTACTCAAAGTCTGTATACGACTATATAGACTCTAGAGTACAAACTTATGTGAGCAGACCTATGTGTGTGTGTGTGTGTGTGTGTGACTACAGCTCCAGTGTTTGCTTACTACTCAAAGTCTGTATACGGCTATATAGACTCTAGAGTACAAACTTATGTGAGCAGACCTATGTGTGTGTACAGCTCCACTGTCTGTATACTAAGGTCTGAATTGCGCGAGACTTTGAGTGCAGACAAACATGTTAAACAGAAAGATCTTTGAAGCCTTTCAAAATACTGTACGATGACGTCTATGTATGACTAGAGAGAATACTAGACAATATAGCACAATAAAATCACTGAAATCTACCTTGGACTTTAAAAAGTGTGCAGAAAAAGCATTCACGGCTCCCATTTTAAAAACATGCGAGGTTGGAAATCAAAATCATTATGTGGCTTCTCTAGATTATTTAGTCGTAGAGTAGATTATGTCATACATGTTCAAATAATATGTAAAAAAGATTGCTAGAAATTATATGGAAGCCGATTTTTAGAGTGATATTGAAACACAGCATCGTTGTCGTTGTGACTGTCTTTGCCATTGTTTTTTTGTCATTGTTATTGTCATTATTAATATTATTGTTCTTGTTCCTGTCTTCGTTCTTGTCGGCATTGTCATTGCATTTGTCAATACCGCTGTCATTGTCACTGTTATAACTGCTAATACTACGGCAGTTGACTTTACTGCTGTTACTGTTGTTGTCGTTGTTGTTTTAGTAAGTGACAAACACCGTCTGACATACCCGCTTGCTCTGTCCTCACATTCCTGCCCGGACCAACCGCACTCCCGCCAAAAGTGTACATCGCGATCTTTATGTCGTATGTGGTGTAGGGCTTAAGGCCCGCAATTGTTCCATTGAGTCTGCTGGTATCAGTGAACGTGGACTCAACGGGCTGGGAGCCTGGGCTCGACGTATCATATGCAAGGATGACGAACTTTGTGAGTATGCCATTGGCTGTTTGAGGCGCAGTCCAGGTCACGTGCACACTACGCCCGCCATCCAAAGGTAACAGTTGTGTGGGAGCAGCGATACCCGAGGGTGCTGTAAAGACAAGATATACGGTAAATACATCATACATAGAAATATAAAGGTGCTACTTACAACTTAACAACTAAAAACTTGACAATCGTGGTTAACCCTAGAAAGCTTTTGGGGCTCAATCTACCCCCCCCCCCCCCCCCTCACCCTCAATTTTTCAGACTTCAAATTTCTGCCATTTGACCATAGTTGACACTGTGGTTTTACCAATTGCCATAGCTTTGCACAACTATTCCTTGATTGTGAACAAATCTCTTGACACTAATTGGGTAAGATGCGAACGTTGTTAGTCAACAACAAGTATTTATTTGACCATCGTTTATATAGAAAAAATCAGGGGTTCACGTACTAACTGCATGCACTATATTCCTTACCGTCTCGAAAATTAACATTTAACAAATAGCCAAAGCATTCTAGGGGTAACAAGTAGTTTCCTTGGTTGCCTTTCAAAGGCACCTGCCGTTTCAATCTTTCTAATGTTGAATGGAAGGACTTTCCAAAGCGGCGGTGCAGCCAGTTGGAAGGCTCGCCATCCAAAGAACTTTAAATTGAGTAGGTTTCTTGAGGGGGAGCTTCATCCTTAATTTGTCGGTGATTAGAAGGATTGGAGGGCGATTTACAAAGGGAAAAAGGTTTTACAACGCCGCAGACACTGTTCCTAAGTGAGCATGTGCCATTCCTCGGAGAGCATACGAGCTGGCGTTCGTCCATCAAATATTAATTCCAAAAATTAATTTTAAACTTATTCAAAATCCAAAAAAACTAAAACTTCCTTGCAAATTAACAACTTCTCCGACCATCATTTCTCCTCCTAATCGTCTTTAAAAGTTTCCAAAATATTTGAGAATCTTCATCAACTATGGTACTATGCCGCTATGATTCAAATCTTGAGTCTTTAAGTTGAAACCGTGTGCGGAAATTTCGATAACTGAAAGGATTAGCTCCACTCAGGTCAGTTCTTGTTAGAATATCTAACAGTAAGGACGTAGCTCTATTGTCTCTTCTTGTGATCGTTCAACAAAGCAGCTCTTTTGTATTGGTTGTTTTAAGGTGTTGGTTATTATTATCGTTATTGTTCGGTTAGCGAATCAGAGAGCCGCTTCCAGCAGCTACTGATCGAGCCAGATCTAAGACTGTGGGTCGAGAGTTTGAGAAAAATTTCTTGCCCCTATTCGAGGCACTTGCCAAATGGTTGACGAGAAGTCAACGCTCTAGGTTTCCCCGACACCTCCCCCCTGGAGCAAACGACTGAATGGTGGATCAGTTTGTTTTCCTTACCTCCTTGACCACTTTGTACGGCGACCCAGGTGCTCTTAGCTGAGCCCGCGGTACCAGGATGAAAGCTCTCGACGCGGTACAAATAATCTGGTGAGACAAGCCAGCAAAACTGAGTCGAGGACTGGAAGATGTAAGTGGGAGACTAGACAGGTATCAATAGACAAGTCAAAAGAACAAACCAACTCGCATTAAACAATGATTCGAGCCATGATAATCAGTATTTAAATTGCAGTCAACGAAAGTGACGCGAGAACTGTTATGTACTCACAAGATCTTTGTTGTGTAGTTTTCAAGAGTGTGGCGAAGTTTTAGGCAAAACAGCAAGACGTATTTGAGCACATTGGAGATGGCGGAAAGTCCGCGAGTCTCCACGATTCCAAAATCATTTATTTCCTTCCAAACGCTCAGATTAAAAATTCATGAAAGACAAAGTAGTTGCAAAACAACGTTCTTTCCAAATATCAAAATAACAGATACAAAATATGTTTTAATTGCAAGTTAGAGCTTTCTCATTTTCTTCACCGAGAGCTAGTAGCAGACGGTTGAAATTTCAGTTTAAGTTTTTGAACTTTCCATCTACAACGAAATGTTTCTCACTACGGTTCTCACGTCACCTCCGGTGACTGTGCACATAATTTCCCTCCTAACAATTTCAGTCTGTGCATTTAAATTCAAATCGTCGGTTCTCTTTTATTTGCTGAACTTACTAAGCCTTTTTTATCGTTTCTACCTAGATAACGTTTTGACTAACTGCCAGTTTTGAAAATTCGAGTGGAGCCTGGGACTACAACCGAAACACGTCACTTATCGAGATGGCGACGAGCGGAAAATTACATCTCAAAAAGCAGGCAAACTGAATTGCTTGGTGTTGACTATCTGAACATAATTTTCGACTTTAACTTCGTAACTAAGGCAATACAAAAGTTTCATTTGAGAGCAAAAGTGTCTTTCAGCTGAGAATCCCTTTAATAACGTGCACTGACGAGTAATGGATTCATTATGAGTACGAGTTGTTTGGGGTCTATTGGTATATTAGCTGTCACAGCAATTATGCGTACCTCTGAGTTTGCGGGGAATTCCAACTTAATAAGCAGCCAATTAAATCACTTGGCATTAGCTCTGTGAACAGGATCATCAATTCTCAAGTAACACTACGGACTATGGCGATAATATACACGCTTTTCTTTATAAGCACAATTTTATAAGAATAACGAGGCTCAAATTTGGCCAAAAATTAAGAACAACGTAAGAACAATCCAGGCTGTGATTTGGAATCATAAGTGCAAAGTTTACTTTTCTTAATATTTAAAATTCTATTATTTTCCTCAAACGTGACTGTATCGAGCGTTGAAATACTCCAAATGTTGAGATCGATCGAATTTCCATTGCGATTTATTCGGCTTGATGGTCACAAGTTAGGTATATTTGGAATATTTTAGGAGTTATTTCTTACTGTTGTTGTTCTTATGAGTACTTAAAAATAAGAACAGCTTAAGAACAAGATTTCCTAAAAATTAAGAACAATGAGTGTAGTTCAATTTGAGACTAAAAGTGTTTTTCAGCCGAAGTTCCCTTCAAAACTAATCCTCCAGCTCACCTGTGAAGGGACGCAATTCAGTGTCGTTGAACCTTTCGGCTGTATTCTCATACACCACGCTACTGTTCATTGTCGCACCAGAGCTTCCACTTGAGGAAGTCGTGTTAGGCCTGCAACCATCTAGGTCAGCGTTCATCATGCTAGTCACATCACGAATAGGGTTGACTTTACGGGGTATCACCTCGATGTTGCTGAGACAGCCGCCAAAACTGGCATCCGGATCCAATCCGCTCTGTTTTAGTATAGTTCCCGCATTAGTTCCCCTTGGGACCCCTCCCACGTACAAATCCGAGTTGATGACAAGCTGAGTAAGGGGTTGGAAAACTGTGCTTTCACCGTCTATAACCACAGCCAGGCTCACTGCAATGCTCGTCACTTCCACCTGATGCCACTTTCCATCCGATAGCACGCCTGAGGCGGGCTTTGCCGTATAACTGACCCGTGTTGTGGGAGTTGAAATCTTGATTTCGATCGCTGAGCCATTGGAGCCCAGTCGCAAAGCCATGTAAGCCGTTGAACTATGCGCAAAAAATATGAGTCCTGTTCGGAGCTCCGTTCTGAAACTAAAATGCAGGGTAAAAATACTACCTCCGGTAAATATACCTCGCTTTACAACCACATAGCCACCCCCTCGGAGAAACACACCCGGCGTTTTCTCCCTGGCGGGGCAGCCACTCAATATCGGATCAACAGACACTGCGTGGATCGCCTTGTCCCACTGGAAGAGTTTTCCATCTGATTTGACGGCTCGGAGGCAGCCAACGAAATTGAGTTTATTGGTAACTTGGTTTGCATCCGAGCGCACGATCCGGAAGCCGTCCGGAAGACCCCCCACGTAGACACCAGTATTGGAAGGAATAACGGTAGAAATACCGTTGCTTGTAGCTGTGGCTGAATACTTGCTGTCGATCAACAGAGTTCCAACTTTACCAGCTCGAGTCACTTTCACGTGGTGGAACTCATTGTCGTCAAAGCGCACGGCCTGTGCAACAGTGAAGGCCACAAGACTGTCCTGGCAATCGAAAATGAACCACAGTTTGCCGTTCCGGAGCTCCAAGACCAGAATGTCACGCTGCTCAAACGCTGAAGCGAGGAACATAATCAGACCGTCCGCGTACGGTGTACGGAAATGGAACTCGATGTTATTGCTTATTCCTGACTGAACGAAGTCTCCAGGAAATTTATAGTAGCCGAGCCCAGGGAAATGTACGCCAGCGGTGACACTTGGTGGAGGGTAATAGAGGGCTGCAAAAGCACGGTGGAGTCGGTATGTGGGAGGTGGTGGACCGTTGAGGACTGCGGGCTCAGACCAGTTGAGAGCAATGGTTGTGGAGTCTAAGGTTGCAGTTGTTGGGGGTCCCTGTCCAGTTGGGGCTAAAAGAACAATATTCACATCATTTAACATAAACTTAAAATTATTCTAACATTTAATTAACATTATTTTAACATAATTTTAAGCTAAAACTTGATGATATCTCTACTGCCACTATGCATCGACAAGTCTGAAAAAGACAAATCAAGCTCACCAATTGAAAAAATTAAACAAGCAAAAAGCAAGGGTTTAACACTAACTTTCTGATCTTGCTTTTCTTCGTCCACTATGAACAGTCAAATATGTAATAATTTGGTCGAAAAAGCGACACAGTTCAAACTTTTACCGCAAAAATTGGATTCTCTTGAACGTACGCACAATGTTATTTGAAATGTCATACGCACCGCTTTATACTGCATCACATAGCCATAGGCGTCACATTATACAAAATTACAGTAAACCAAAACTTGTTATGTTATGGCGGTGATCTTAGGCATCTTAAAATTCTTGTCAGTTCTAAAATGGAGTTGACTCTGATTTGAAAAACATCTATGGTAATCTAAACTTCTTGCTCACTTCAGTGACTTTCTCCAATAGAATGAATGATGGGATTTATGGCAACAATGAAGGAAATCTAACTGAAATTCAGTAAAGCGACAAATTGAAGATGTAATTTTTTAAACTACCGAAAATAGATGGGAACCCTATATGTTCATTGATAAGTTCTTGTCTTCAACAGAACACCATGCTTCTAAGAACAATCTCCAGTACCACTGGGGTCAAGTGTGTAAGATGGTTTCGTTAAAATAATTGAATTCATCTTTCATTTGGCACGTGTGTCAAGCCTTGAGGGAATTATTGTTTCATGTTGCGATGGCCTTAGTTCGCCATAGAACATTTTATAAATCAGAGTGAACCCCCGAACTTATTCATATCGTGTTTGACCACTCCATCTCCCCTGCATTATTAATGCAGCATAGTAGTCTAACAGCTCATAGCAAACCCCGCCTCATCCAATAACTACACTCAATCTTGTTTACGAGCCCACGTCTCTTCTGGCTCGCGGCACAAACGAAGGGCTCAATGAAGAAACTATTCACGCGTGCGCAGTAACAATATCAAGCGATACGCAGAGAAGCCCGGCAAAAGAAAATCTCTAATACTCAACCCTGGATTAACAGTCAGAGATCTGACCGACTGAGCCAACCACGCTCACACACACACACACACACACACACACTTTTTATAAGAAACTTTTTTATAAGAATGCCCAAAATTTAAGAAAATTATAAGAACGTACTGAGGCTGAGGAAAGGCGAAGAACTTGTATTTTGGATACTGCACAAAACCATGGTAATAACTTGTTTCTTGGCTAATGTTCATCAGTGCAACATCGCCTGCCTATAAAGTTGTGCATGTGCACATTTTTTAAAATCTTTTTCATTTGTTATAATATTGCTTCCTTGCCGGATAGTGTAGCGGCTAATTAAGAAAGCGTATCTATGCTTCCGGTTTGTTTGTGCGAATGGAAAATAACAAATGTACACCTAATACTAACATTTATCTTTAAGAACGGTTTAAGAACATTTGAGGTTGAAATCCTCAAAATATTTGAGAACATTCAGTTTCAGACCAAAAATTACCAAAAAAGGTGTATGGAATTAGTCCATACTTTCGTCCAGAGCCCCTCGTTTCATCTGCAAGAGAGACGGGAATCTGGGCCTGGGAATGAGATTCAGCAGACCTACATTATCACCGGCTCACCTCCTGCAGCAGTAGTTGCAAACACCCCGCCGCTGTGTTCTGAGCATGCGTAGCTGTTACAGGCCTTCACCGTAAACTTGTATCTGACAAAGGGCTGCAGGTTATTCAACACCGCCTCTCGCGCTGTCCCGTTCACTTCCTTCGTTTTCACCTCTGTTCCAAAGTTGGTACTCGCCTCATACCTGTATATCTCATAGCGAATAATGATACCGTGAGGGGTCTGGGGCGGTCTCCACGCGAGACGCACTGACGTGGCAGAGACGGCTGTGGCGGTTGGTGCCATTGCGCTTGCGCCCTGAGGAGCTGCGAAGGAAAGAGATGACAAGGTTGAGTGCACATCTAACCACGTTTGCACATAAAGAAGTTAGTTGTTGAAGCAATGGATAACTACAAGGTTTTGATCAATAAAGGTTGGTATGGTATGTTTTTCGCCTGTGATGTTTGGTGTATAGCTGACGTTTCGAGCGTTAGCCCTTCGTCGGAGCAGATACCGTATTTATTCGAATAAGCGCCCTGGGCGCTTATTTAATGTTTGGACTTTTAGGGTTGGCGCACATTCGAGGTGGGCGCTTATTAAATTTTTACCATTTTCAGCCACACATTTTCAGTAAGTTTATTTTCCATCAACAAAACAAAGAAGAAGAAGAAAGAACAATGCTTTAACTTTATACCGAGTATTTATGATTTTTTAGGGGGGAGGCGCTTATTCGAGGCTGGACGCTTATTACCTTTTTTGGCCATCAGGGTGGGAACTTAATCGAGGTGGGCGCTTATTCGAGTAAATACGGTAACTAGAAGAGATTATTATAAACTATTTCAACCAACTGTTTAGCGATATGAAGGCCCGGTAACCAGAAAGGTTTGGCCATTCAGCACTATTAAGCATCTATAGTTATTTAAATAAGGTAAGTTGAAGTGATGATAAGTATACTAAATGATACCTTCTGAGCGATACTGATGAAATGGGCCCACACGGAGAAAAATAAAAAAACCTCTGACCATCTCTCGAATCCCACCAGAGTCAGAGATTTTTTCTCTTTCTCCGTGTGGGCCCCTTTTTCTAAGGCAATCGCTCAGAAGGTATCATTTGCGATATTTATGCAGCACTTAAACTTATCACATTTAAACCACTAGGTGTACAGTATATGCTTAAAGATATTCCTGGAAAAAACGTTCTAAAGAGCATTGGCAAAGTAACGGCAAACATTTGTAATAAAATGAGTATAGAATAGTACGTCTCGATTGAACTGGATTACAAATTCACTTCACCAAAAATAGCTCCATTTCTTGTTATTTTGTTTCATTGACCGGTTGGTCCGCGTGACGAGCTGGGTACTAGTTCGTTCAGAAGAATTGATTTGCAGCGAACACGGGGAAAAACCTGCATGTCCTTGGCGACAAAACAAGACACCGGTTTTATTGACCCGGTCCAGGTTTTATTGATCCCATCTGATTCAGATTTTTTACCCGCTGCTCAAAAGCAAATATTCTCATTTGTTAAAGATTGAAAGTCTTGTCGGTAAGGATTCGCCATAGTTTCTGCTCAATTATGTACTTCCTTGCAAAATTACAGAATATTGTTCTGAGCCTTTTCCCTTGTAGAAATGTATTTACAGCGGCTATTTCTCTAACTCATGAAATTGTTAAACTTCTTTCTTGAGCTTTTTCCAACTTTTTCATATATTTAGAAATTTAAACAATTTACTGAGAAATTTCGAATGATTTTAATACTTAAAGAATGGTTGAAAAAAAAAGAAAAAAATACGCAAAATGCGTCGGCCGGGAATCGAACCCGGATCAACTGCTTGGAAGGCAGCTATGCTCACCATTATACCACCGACGCTACGCCGAAACTGAGATGAAATGGTCAGGTAACAATAATTTCTATTAATGTTGATCTTACAGCACAAAACAAAAGCGCTTATCTAACTGACTACATACAGTGCTACAACCCTGTAGGTCTTTGATAGTTCTGACTGTCTGTACAATTTGATTTGGCCGAAATATCTGGTTCTTTAAGAACTCAAAAAGAAGTGTGTATACTTTGAAAATAACTCCAAATGCAACCGAATTATAATTTCTAGTAGTGCCGGAAGTTCGGTTAATAAAAATTACAAAACAAAGACAACGAGAAGGTTGAAATGAACTTTCGTGTTCTCTAAACTTATCGTTAGCTTGACCAAAACACCCATTTTTTTTCATTTCACCTCACTTCCATTTCCATTTCTAAATTATTTCGACCGACTTGAACTTTAGTACAAAAATGGGCCAAATATACATTACATTCTGATTTATATTTACATTATATTCTCACGTCAATTCATATATTATTTAACGTCTCTTTGTTCGAGTTTCCGTGACAGTGTAAACACATTAAACGCGAGGTCAGTCGGCGAAAGAGTGAAAATAGGAAACTCTTGACTTACAAAAACTGAAACCTAGTAAAAAAAACCTGCGTCGGCCGGGAATCGAACCCGAATCAACTGCTTGGAAGGCAGCTATGCTCACCATTATACCACCGACACTACGCCGAAACTGAGATGAAATGGTCAGGTAACAATAATTTCTATTAATGGCTAATGCAGACCTGACACCACAAAACAAAAGAACGTATCTTTGGCCAGCTGCATGCCATGTTGGAACCCTGCAGAACTCTAATAGTTCTAACTTTCAAATTTGAGAACGTGTAAAAAACAAACCGGCTAAAAAATGAAAAAATACGCAAAATGCGTCGGCCGGGAATCGAACCGGATCAACTGCTTGGAAGGCAGCTATGCTCACCATTATACCACCGACGCCTGTCTGAAATTGGAATGAAATAGTCAGGTGGTTGTAATGTTAACTCAGTGATACTGACCTTAAAACAAAGGCGCTTTTTTGGCCTTATACAATGCTGTAACCCTACTGCTCTTACTTTCGGGTACGTGCAATACAATACAATAACTTTATTTTATTTAATTTCCCGAAAAGGATATTCTAAGTAAATTTACAACTACGTAACACAACCTGGCTCTGGAAAGGCAAAAAGTCTCATGCCTCATGGGATGAAAAATATCAGTTTAAGTCACTATGATCAACCCTTAAAGTATTTTAATACTAATACTAAGCAACTAAAAAGTTGCTCAGAAAAAAACCAAGTAAACCGAGTGGTTATAACGTGCCGGATTATTAGACCTTTTCTTCTCGACAAACCATATTACCGAGCTAGTCTTTTCCTTAAAATAAATGAGCACATACTGGGCCAGAAACTCAAGCCGATTTATATACCCTGATCACAATCGGAGCAAATCGCTAAGCTCTGTGTCTGTATTGACGGTAGAGGTAGCAGCAAAGTGTGTTTAGTAACAGTTACAAAGTAAAGAGAATGAGACATTTGAATCCATTCTCTTAGTTTGAAATCCTCGTTTTTTAACAGCTCAAAAAAACATCCGTTTTCTATTCATAATATCAAATAACCATTCATTCAGTTCTAAATTCAATAAAATCTTTAATCTTCCGCACGTGCAGTGAATGTATGGCCAGTCACAAACCAAAAAAGAGGAACAATTAAAAAAATAGTAATCAAAATTTGCGTCGGCCGGGAATCGAACCCGGATCAACTGCTTGGAAGGCAGCTATGCTCACCATTATACCACCGACGCTTGGACGGTATTGGATTGAACAGCTACGCTAAAAATAGCAGGTCATGACAATGTTCTCGTGAAACTATACAAAGAACTCTGTGTAGACAAACTCCGACGCTTCTGTCATTTGAGATCCAATATCGCATAAATCTCATAGCTGTAACACAAAACCGTCTTACAGTTTAATACTGTATATGAACCGTTGTATTTACACAGCATACTTGCATTTAATACATACACGGTTTTAAAACCCTCGTGTTGCAAATACCCTAAATATACAGGAATATATCGAATATCAAAAGAAAAACAGAAATTTTCAAGAAATGCAACAGTTTAAACTTTCAACGCAGAAAAGTTAAAGCTGAAAATCCAAATCAGCAATGCTGACTTTAATCTTGCAAAACAATTTCTATTTGTCTTGTCCAGTTATTTTATGAGTTTGCAATACTTGAACTGATAACTAAATACTAATCAAAACAGACAGCTAGTAGAGTGTTTTATACAGTGGAACCCCGTTAATACGGCCACCAACGGGCCAGAGAAATTTGGCCGTATTAACGGTGTGGCCGTATTAACGGGGTAGGGTCAAATTTCATGATTTAAGGAACGAAATAAAAATATATTGCAATCGCAATTCCTGAACAATTGTTCACTTTCAACGTGTTTCTGGGTAGACTGGGAAATGAATTGTTTGCTTTCTTGAGTCATTTAACAGTTTGACAACTAAGTGACACAGGTAAATATGAAACTGACTGCCACAGCCGTTTTCATTTTTCTAATTTTAGCAAGATTAGCCGTATAAACGGGGTTAAATTTTAAAGGATTATACAGGTTGTGATTTTCAAAATGTGGCCATTGGCCGTATCAACGAGGTGGCTGCATTAACGGGGTTTTCTTATAAGAAAACATATGGTCGTTTTGCCGGGAAAAAATATGTTGGCCGTAATAACGAGGTGGCCGTATTAACGAGGTGGCCGTAAGGCGGGGTTCCACTGTAGTTCTGTTTGCACATAGACTGAAGCATATTAACAAATTACAGCTATTTCATTGTAAAAAATAGAATGGAATTATTTCTTAAAACATATAACTGGCAACGTTTTGGCTTACATGTAGTCCGCTAAAACAATACCAAAACTCACAATTCAACTCCGAACGTTTCAAAAAACTTGTACCAAATTTGTACTAATTTGTTTCTCAAGAAACTGGCTGCTGGCTCAGAAGTCAATTCTAAATTTATAAAAGATTTACTCTTCAGTACAGTGCAGTTAACATGAAGCCAGTCAAAAGGTGAAAAAAGGAAACAGTCAGTCACAGTAAAAGTTGCGTCGACCGGGAATCGAACCCGGATCAACTGCTTGGAAGGCAGCTATGCTCACCATTATACCACCGACGCTTCGCCGAAAACGTAACTGAAAGTTACACCAAACATAAAAGGTAATAATATCGTTCTCGTGAAACCATAGAAACAACTCTTTATGTGATGAAACCGTTCGAGGCTACTGCCATTTGAGACCCCCAACTACCACATCTGTAGCACATTTGTATTTTAATACAGACACGATTTTAAAATAGCTGCACGCGCTGTCCCAAATATACAAGAACGTCTTGAAAATCAAAAGAAAAACACAAACTTTCAACGAAAAAGTTACAGCAAAAGTCCTCTCCTATACAAAGGCTTGCAAAACACAAAGAGAAATCAGCAATGAAACAAGATTTTTTATTAAAATATATATGAACCAAGATGTCTTACTTTTTTGTAATTCCTGTAAAGTACAGGAATTACAACAACGAGCTCGAGACTGGTAACTAAGCAAGACAGAAAACCTTAACTCTAAAGTTTATGATAGTTCTGACTTTTTGAAATTTCAGTCATTCTCATAAAGAAAAATGTGAGTGAAATTATATTTTAAAACTCGTGCGGTTACACTTGGCAACATTTCTGCCTTGTTTTTATGATTATATCCAGCTATAACAACACCAAAACTCACAGACCCTGTAACTTTTACGAAAGCGTGTACATGTACCTAAAAGTCTTAACTTCATTTCTCAAAAACCCTGGGAAAATGTATTATAACTTATATATATGTAACTCGTTAGTAGATATTTGAAGCGGCCTTTCTCCTCGTCATTAGCTTCAAAAATAACTTAGGAATAGTATACATCTGATTAAAAAAATTAAATAAGAAATTCATCCTTGATTTTCAAGTATTAAAAGCACGGTGCAAAAAATATCAATTTGTAATTTTAAAAAACAGTGAAAGGGGCCTGTCCGGGAGTTGAACCCGGGACCTCTCGCACCCTAAGCGAGAATCATGCCACTAGACCAACAGGCCAATATATGATACATGTGAGGAAAATTCTACAGGTCATTAATGTATCCTTGAATAAACCCGCTTTGTCCGTAGGTTGCATTACTGTCAACAGCAGGTCTACCTGCCGACAAGAAGCCCATTGTTGTCTAAATTTTGCATTTCAAGAAAATGCTAAATTTATTGACTAAACCACGAATTTGATTTCATCATTAGCAGAAAATATGAAATATAAAATCACACAAAAGTCTTAATCCAAAATTTAAAAAAAAACTAGAAAAATGCGTCGGCCGGGAATCGAACCCGGATCAACTGCTTGGAAGGCAGCTATGCTCACCATTATACCACCGACGCCGCTTCGAAAATGTTGAGACAAATTTGAAATGATAAACTTAGCACCCGCCGTTTACAAAATTTTCGCGATAGGTCGGATGAAAAGGATTTGTTCTTAAAGGGGTCACTGTACTTATCAAATCGACCGAGTCATCTTTCAAAAATTTATTCCAGATAAAGCTTTCATTTGAATGCAATGAAAACGGATTGGAATTGAACCTGACCTATTTTTAAGCCATTAAGAAAATAAAACTAAAGTTTCTTGTTTTCTCAGCTGTATAAAAAAATATATGTGAGGCGGAATGACCAAGGATTGTATCAGTTTAACATTTTCTGGAAATACAGGACTCACCGCTCAAACACCGGCCAAATACGATTTAGCTCATGGACTATATATAATTTGAAGATTTGTTTTGTCACGGCCTCATTCGAATCGTTGACCAACCATTATTTCTGGCCGCCGTGAAATTTGATTACATTTTAAGTATTGTCCTGAGAACACTATGGATGTGGTCGCGCAATCAAGGATTTTGATAACACCCAAAAAAAATATTAAACATCCAGAGCTTTCATAAATCCTTGGCATAATATACTGCATGCAAAACGCAAAAATGGTTTATTTTGTTCTTTTTAATAAGCTTTCGCATTTTATTTTAACTTTCGTAAGCGCATTGGTTACTTAGCAACGAAAACAGTTGTTCAGAAAATAGAGCATGTGTATGACAAAATATTGGCACATCGTCCTGTTTTTGAATCTCCGCAGTGATGAAAATGATCTGCAAGATCAATAAGCCATAGTCACAAATTGTTATGGTTTCTTTTGATCGAATAATTCAGTTTGTTTAACGACAACAACTTCGAAAAGAAGCTCTTTTTATACAATTTATAACAGATTTCAGATTGACTCCGGTGAAACATTATGACAGAAGCTAGACTGCTGGAAATCAGTATTGAATTGATAAAAAGTAAAGTATTAAAGTGGTGCATTTATATAGCGCCTTTTCCATATAACATGCTCAAAGGCGCTTTACAATGATCAGTTTACCCCCAG
>JAOBYH010349951.1:0-16011 GCA_025403525.1 Umimayanthus kanabou | reverse complement strand
AATTTTTCCGGGGGAGCTGCCCCCGGCCCCCTAGCTTGCTCAAGTCTTCCCGCACTCCTTGCCTCCTCCTTTCAAACTTTAGCCTTCTCCTCTCGGACATTTTGAGAAGGCTGGAACGTTCATAACTGCATATAGCGAGAAGAAAGAGTATTTACTTATCGCTGGATAAACTTAAGAAGAATTGAGGATATACACATTTAACACTATACAAAAGTTGAAGAAGTTCCACAAGACATTTAGCACGTTTGTAAGCAACACTGAGTAACGATCATTTCAGAGGTCAAAAGGCCTGTCAGAGCATCTAGGGATCGCTTGTTTGAGAAAGGCGTTTGTTTGAGAGGGTGTTGCATAGAGAAATACAGTAAGTTAAAGTGTTAGGTAACAAAACAACTAGAATTTGTCTTCAATGTAGTGTTGTGCTACAAACCTTCCTTGCCATGCACAAAGTTCTCAACCCATCCTTGGCATAACCGTTTAAATGCGTCTCTGTCCTGTCAACAAGAGTACGCGAACTGTCTGGCGAGTCAATGCAGTCAGCACCAGTTGCTGCATAGCTATCAGCAGCTAAATGAGAGAGGATTGCTGAATCAGCACCCTTACAGTACAACAGTATGTTACCCGATGTGGGATGGCGCACCACTACCGACATTCTCTTGCGAGAAGAATCGAAAGCAAGAATGTGCAAAATCTCAAACATAAGCTCCCCTTCACCAGGGACATACACTGTCACACTGTCAGGGCTCCGAGACACGAGCCTGTATCCATAGCAACAAGCAGCTTTCACAAGTGCAGCTTCATCTGGTGATTCTGCCTCGTAAATACATTCCTTATCAGGTACATCTGCACTATTTGCTGTCTTTTGGAGACTGATTTTCTCGTCATTCTTTGCTGGGGATGAATGTTTAACTGGCGAGGAAGATAGAGCCGAGTTATCCCAGGATTGAACCTCGCTGTCCGCAGACAGTAGGTCGGTTTGAGTGGTGTTACCCACCAGGCTCGATGACGACATGTTTGGTCGGCCATCACTGTCAATATGGTTCATAGCATTGCTTGATTCATCACACTCCCTCTCTTCCCGACACCTAGAGTCACCATTCTCTTGGGCGTGTTGGTTGCGTGACACGACAACTGTGTTACAAATAGCCATAAGGATGAAGAACTCTCGTAGGTATGAGGTTGGGGGACCATTGTGCCGATCGAGAAGACTGTCGGTCGTTAGTGACGCTACAAGTCCTGGATCCTGTAAAATGGCAGGCTGAGATTTGTTCTGCAAAAGAATCATACTTAGAGAGTTTAAGTTTAAGAACTCAAGAAAACTCATGCGTATAGCAATAATGGTGTAGATTTATTTGTAAAATATATGTATTTATCTACATTTTACTCTACTTCTTGACGAAATTCGTGAATTACATCGTGAAAAATATAAGAGCGTAAACTCAAGAGTGTATCTGGTTGGTGTTTAACAATTCACTGGTCACACTACACCAACGTAGCAAGGGCCACTTCACACATGCAGTCCCAGAGCACCTTCCTTTGTCTTCTAACTATGCGTTTCTTCCTTTTCTCCTTCTTGATTTCAGAGTGACCAATCGAATTGACTTTGTAAATACGTTTACATGTGATTTCTAACGTACAAAGAGGCGAATAGCACGAACAACTACCTGCGGTTCTGAGAGCTGATGATACATCTGTGAATTCTCCGTTACTCCACCGGAATCTGCCACATCAGTATCTACAGGAAATACAGGAATATTGTAAAGAAGAATGTAAAGAAAAATAGTTATAATAACCAAGGACCAGTTGTTCAAAAGTGAGTTAAATCTAGCCCAGCGATAGGAAAAGCTTCTTGGTATTTTATAAGCATTTTTGATCATCATGGTTAAATTTGATTTAATTAACTGTAGAAGAGCCACGCAGTGGAACTGTTAATGGACCTTTAGTTACTATTATTATTATTATTATATATTATTATTATTATTATTATTATTATTATTATTATTATCATCATCGTCATCATCATTATCATTATCATTATCATCGAACGTTATCATCAATTACACATCATTATTAGTTATCATTGTTACCAAAGGCACTAGCCCATTCCGTGGACAGTAAAATACCTGTTGTTTCTAAGTGAGGAAAGTTTCTTCCTCCAATAGTGCATCTCTTGAAGACCATCTTGTTCTCAGTAAGAGTGCCAGTCTTGTCAGAGAAGATATACTTAATTTGGCCCAAGTCCTCGTTGATGTTGAGTGCACGACACAGAATAGGTTGATCCGTTTCCGAGTTGTAGAGCTCCAGGTCATTGGATATAAAATAAATCTGTCCAAGCTTGACAATCTCCACTGAGACATACAAAGAAATTGGGATCAGGACCTGCAAGAGAAGCATGTTGTACTTAGACAAGACTTTGGGCGAAACTCCTATCTGGTTTTGAGTAAAGTTATGCTTTAAATGCCTTGCTCAGAGTTTGAAGTAGCCTCCTCACCGTTCCACTTCTCTCTTCTTTAGGGTTAATGTTGATCTCTGAGTGTGAAATATTCCAGGAAAGTTATCAAGGAGTACCTCAGAAATTTTCAAGCAAGCTTACTTCGGTTCATCAACGTTCTCAATAAGTAACTACGTTATTAAATATACGAACATATGTAACTTTCACTTGGATATCACTTTCACTTTTCAAGAAGTTCTTGCGAAAGTCTTCATTTCAAGGACATTTCAAACGCCTTGAAAACAGAACTGAAACAAAAGACTTCAAGGAGTTCAGGGAGTGGCAGCTGTGACGTCATCATTCATCTTGCAGTTACCTTCAGGAATTGGTTGCGTTGTGGAAGGAAGTATGGCCTCTGGCTGGTGAAAGGTGGCTGACACTGGGAACCCTCGGGAAAAATTATATATAGGCGTCTGCGGAGGCAATACAAGGATCAGGGAATTAAAGCAATCGTACCTGGAATATAATGATGAAGGTCCAGAACCTGATAACGCCTTCGATGAGAGGACTGTAGGAGAATGGCTTCCCTGTGTCACTATCCACATTTGATGCGAAGTGGCGGTTGAAATAATCATTTGATTTAGTCCACGACGCACACCCTGGAATGGCAGAGGTAGCGTTAGCAACTTAGCTGGGAACTTTGGACTCATTACTGTAAGTCATTGTTGCACTGCGGCACTTTATGTTTCGACAAAAGAAAAAATTAGGGCCTGTGAAAGAAGAGAGGAGGTTGAGAGTCGACATGCATCTCTCAACAAACGTACGAAAACCACGAAAACTGTCACCAAACATTTGAACATGTATAAAGTAGATAAGATAAAATAAGATACGATAAGATAGCTATAGGATAGGATAAGAAAAGACAAGATGACATTTTATTGACTAAGCCTTAAAACATTGCAGTTATATGTACAGTGCTGAATTCTATTTAGTTTACATTTGATTATCCTACAAATCGCAACGGTAAAAATGTACATAAAATAGAAAAAAATACTACACTAAAATTCAATTTAAGAAAAATCTGGTGGAATTGTAAATTATGAAACCGTTCTTAAAACGGCTGGTCTTCTTGTAACGGATGGGCCTCATTAAAGAAGCCTCAGGGTTTGTCTTCTTCAGTGAGAGTTGACGGTCAAACGAGGGCACAACTTCAACATTCACCAATTTTAATAACTCGTTGGACTTGGAACACGATGCTTGCCGAAGAGATAGTCTTCACTTACTCCATTTTGACCACACGGCAGTGCTTCAAAATGCCAGTCAAAGATATACATGTGCACGCTCGCACTGGAAAATATTGAAAACTGCTGTCTTCTCAGTTGTGGTTTGTCTAAATTATTAAAAAAGGGAAGCTCCAATTTTACTGTACTTCTGAAAAAATATGGCAAAACAAAATTAAGTTTCTTAGTTTAATATGCTTTAAATGTGGAAATATCATATCACCGCACGCGATGCGAGTATAAAGGTCACGTTGCAAAATATTACTTCAGAATCTTAGAAATTGCAAGTGAGAAAACATAAAGCAGCAAAACTAGTAGTTAAAACATATTTTGGAACTTCGAAGTAACGATATCCAAAATGAGTAGCGACCCCAAGGGCAGCTCAATCCAAAAGTATAATCAGAATCGTTTATGCGCTCGATACGCTGTGCAATATGGCAACTCACCCACTCCTCCCAGGAAACAAAGCGTGAAAAGAATCACAACACACGCAATCACGTCCAGGTTAATGTCCCGTTCTAGCTTGCTCCTCTTGTATCTAGGACCGCTGTTATTCAGCATCGCTTTAGTATCGTGACCTGCAACAAACGAAAGATGATTCATTAATATAAGAACTCTGTTAGCCTGAATAGCGGCACTAAAAAAAGGGGCGGGATTGCAAAGACGTGCAGTCAGTATTAACCCTCGAATGACCATCCCTGGAATATCGTAGGTGTAATGTAATTTCCAGTACGGGTTTTCAAATGCGTAAATGGCCTGTCGCCTGCTTATTTGCTAGACGGAATCCAATATTTGGAGGAATTCCACACCTAATAACATCAGGCAGAGAGGCCAGCTCCGCCTGTCCCTCGCAAAACAACAATCTTCCACATATAATTGGGTACTATGAAGGCAGAAACACCTGTTTGTATAAAAGCAAATTGGACTTTCAAATATACCAGGCAGTTTGTGCCTCGTAAATTGCATGTTTATTTTTGTTATATATTTTCTTAATCTTCTTGTATGAAGATATTCTTGTAGAGTGTTTTAATTAACACCACTACGTGAAATGGCAAACAACAGGAACAGAAATGAGAACAAAGTAACACGCAGTAACGCTTGCTGATACTGCATAACATTCCCTGTCTTCGCCTAAGAAGTTTGAGATGAAAAGTTGACTACGCAGTCTAGACCAACAGAAAACTTAGTCGCAAGATCGGTCCCGCCGTTTTACTTGTACGTGGACTGGCGCTACATGTAAATCTCTCTATTGTATTTTTATTTCACGCAGGGCTCCGTTTAAACCAGCAACAGCGCTGAACTGGATATCCCTTGGTAAAAAATGGTCACCAATAAACAAATAAGGGAGGAGGAAAAGAGGGGGAGAAGGGGGGCTGTCCCTTTCTCCCCCATAATCCCCATCTTTTTTCTTCTATACCTCCCTCCCTCTCCCCTTCACTATATGTTAACGCTGCCAACACAGGCAAAAGAAGTAAAGCTCCATTTGTAGGCGACTACTGCTGCTAATGTTCACCAAACAGTCAAAAAATGACAATAGACACAAAATATAAACTTCATGGTCATTTCTGCTGATAAAGTGCCAAATGATGTATTAATTAATTATTAAATATCAAGTAAATTCCCATTACCTGTCTCTTTGCATCTACTTTAAATAAATTGGAAGAATTTACAAATTATGCTGAAAAATTTTGAGTGGATGATAAGTTTCTTTACTCTCCAAACGTATCATCTTATCAGTTTTATGTTGAAAATACAATGGGAGTGGAAAGTTTATTTAAGGGAACAAATTTTGAGTCTCAAGTGTCTTGACCTATTTCCACTTTTATTTCAACTGAACAACTTTAATGCAAAGGTGACAGGAAATTCTTGTTGACATTGCGGCAGGTGCAAACCATTCGAAAATTTACTTGGACAATAATTGAAATCATATTTGGTGAATTGTTTTTATGAGCGTGGATTCCGAACGTGATGTGAATTTTGTTAACAAACGTATGTATACTTCACACGTGCATTACATTTAATAAACCACAAATAGTTTCTTTACAATCTTTGAATCAATGAATTGAGCCAAGTGAACGTTCTATTCAAACAATAGACAGATGTTATACTTATTTGAAACGCAATTATCATAACAAGAAAACGAGATAAAAGTGCAGTTCCTATTGGTCCTTGGTTTCAAAACTTAGTTTTGGCTTTTGGAGTCGACCTTGGTATAATCTCAACAGGATAATTTAAGCCTTTCAAACCAATTTCTCAGCAATATGTTACTTTGTGGGTTACCCATTTCAGAAAAAAGCCGACTAAAATCAAGAAACTTGTAACTAAAGTTCTGGTAATTTATTTATTTATTATTCTGCATATCCTATAAAATTGTCAAAACATTTATAAGTCGCAAACTGAAAAAAGTTCCGTTTCACGCTGCAAAAGCACCACACCCACTCTATGTACCTGATCAAGCTTTACGTGATGTCATCATCTTCATGATGACCAGTCATCATCATGATGATGACCATACTGAGGAAAAACATCTTTATGTCCACAATATACATCATAAAGTGATAAAACTTTGTCAAACGTTATTGCTTTATTCCCTCACTGAAACATAGCAATGGGGCACCTAAAACAGCATGTTTTGCATAGTACACTGCTCAAATAAAAAAATTACATCTGGTGAATTCGCGTTTATGGCATCTGTCTTCTATATTTTAACATAATATAGCTTTCACATATTTACTAAGTGTGATGATGTTACATAGTCATAATATTCTTAGGCAACTATTGGTTATATTTTCACTAATGCTTTGCATTATTTGTTGGTCTGCTCATACTGAAATAATCCTACTACTGCCCCAAATTGAGGTGGGTAGACTTCTTCCCTTACTGCACATACAAAAATCATCAGCTCATATCATGTAACTCTAGATCTATTATGCTACATTAAACATTATTTTTAAATTTGTGCACTTACAGGTACAAACTGGCCTGGGATGTGACTGGATACTACCCTGTTCTTGAGCAACAGCTGTCAGAACTTTTGTGTGGTACTTGATTTCTGTAACATGATTCTTACCTGCATAAACTACCATGCCCTCAACCCAGCGAGTGTTTCGTATCACACATCCCCGAAGCAAAATATTATTCCTGTCCACTGGAATCTGTTTCCCAGTGTCATTGAACCTGTTCAACAAAATACATTAAACTAACTTATAATGCTTCCTGTTGACTGAATGATCTGAAAAGCACTCATTTTTAAACTTTCCAAAAAAGGTCCAAATAGAGCGATTATTATTAAAGAGGAAAATAAAGTAAGTTGTAAATGTAATAATTATCTTGATTTACTTTATTATGAATATTATTATATTTTTATTTATTTAATATATATATATCATATATAATTCTCCTAGCACAATTTCCATCAATGTTCATTGTCCAGGATTTTTTTGTCACATACATTGTAAATAAACAGAACCATAACTTGTTTGACTGTCTGTTGTTTAACTCTGCCCAAAGGGGTTTGCCTTTATATACTCACAGTATATGGATGGTAGCAAATTTGACAGTTTAGAAAATGAAAGGGGTACAATTTTCTAGTCTAGGTATGTTATGTATATAAAGGGGTACCATAGTATGTAGTTTTGGTAAAAATGGTATACAAAAAGATCAGAGGATGAGCCTCTGTGCAAAGCCCTCGCCCCCCACACTGATGAAACTCAATATTTAGTACCCCCACCCCCACAGGTAGAAAACTTCCTTCAGCACTGAGCTACAAGTGCTCAGTCACATCTGTGCTCACTTTTGCATGATTAGAGCAGCACACAGTATTCAGAACTTGTGTAGCCAGAGCATGCAGAAAACGCTATTCACTACATGTAACTTGGCAGACCTACAAGATACACGCCTTGGGCATGTGTCACATGCCTCGGAATGACTACACACACCTGAAAAATTTATAATTTTTCATTCATTTGCAGTAATTCACACACTTAGCGACTGAATACCCCACCATACTTTCTCTGTTACTTAAGTTGAATCACACGTCCAGCAATTATCTAACATTAGTATCTCTGACTTGGTATGCTGCATACTGTTCTGATATATAATTATTATATACTTCCTGTAATTTGTACTGCTGCACTTCTAGTCATGTGACCATAAGTAAAATTACTCAAGTTTCTCATCATGGCATCAGTGTTCATATATAATCGTTAATGTAACATGGTGTCAGTAGTAAAAGTGGTGAAAATTTGCAAGTTTAACTACAAATGAGTGAGCTACAAAGCCACACATGCTAAAATGACATGCATAATGAAAAAAAGTGGAGAAAATTCATGTCGTCGAGCATGCAACCACAAGGAGCTACAACTGACAATATTCTGAGTTTCTAATTAAAAGCTAATAATAGGAACAAATAGATCTGTAAAAACTGTAAAAATCCCCAACATATATTTACTAGTTTGCTACAACTAAACAAACAACAGAGTACCACAATTTAGCTACTTACAATGTCCCATGAAACTTGTAGATGTGGTTGTTGGGTAGTTCACATTTTAACTTGTACACAAACTCTTCCGGTGAGAAGCGATTTCCATCCTACAGTTGAGCAGAGTAAATAAATAAATAAATAAATAAATAAATAAATAAATAAATATGGCTTGATATTTACAAGGGAAATTAAGTGCTACAAGCCAATACTATTCAAATATTAAAACCTATCTTCACAAACCTCCCCTAACCAACATTGTACGCCTGAGCCATACCCTCCCTAACATACCCAGTGTTCGGTTCAAAGTCCACACCACATCTTCTAAAAACACACATGCTTGATTAATATGATTAAAATAATTAACTACTCGCAATTTCTAACTGGAGCAGGCAATGTTTGGTAGAGTTGGAAAATGTTTGGTTCTCAAGTAGAGCTACCGTACCAAGCATATGTTATTGGCAAGTAGAGCCAATGTGACAACAGGGCTTGACACTATTGGTAGTCTACTAGTCATTGTCTAGTGGATTTATTTACTAATTTTGGTGATGGTTTACTTTCAGGATTTCAATGGTCATATCGGCTAGTGGACATTTTGAACTGCATCAAAAAACTTGTGCAGTGAATTGGTACTTTATCACTCAAAATTGAATCAGTGAAATACATGTAGGATTGTTGTTGAAGTGCCGAAGTTAGTGGAGAGGAAGTGTGCCACCAGGTGATCCAGTGGACAGCACTGCTAAGAAACATCCAAGCAAATAAGAACTGCTACAGGTCTTCTTTTTTACCATGCACAGTTCCAGAGTGGAATAATCTGCCTGACCATATATGGTACTCAATGCCAGTTCAGTTGAAATCTTCAAGCCCTTAATCCTTTGGGAGGTAGACCTGGAGGACCTGATTGCTACAAGTCACTATTATGACTAAGAACACTGACCACTCTATCCTTAGGAGTTTGTGCAATTTGATTTAAATTTAGATTTAGATTTACCAAATGCGAAAAAAGTAAAGTAAAGTGGTGCATTTATATATAGCGCCTTTTCCATATGAATGCTCAAAGGCGCTTTACAATGATCAGTTTACCCCCAGCGGATCGGAAGCATATATAGGTGCCTCTGGCAGCTGCTTCAAAGCAGTCCATGTATGCTGGTACTCATTTTACCGACCCCCGGAGGATGGAAAGCTGAGTGAACTTTAGCGGGAAAGAAGGTCACCCAAATATTCAACCCTCGACCAGGCTGGGGATCGAACTGGGGACCTCAGGATTGGGAGGCAGAGATCTTACCACTGCACCAACCCCTCCGCTACGAAAACACAAAATGGCCTTCAAAGTTGTGATTGTGACATTCTCTGAATGGAAGTCTGTCTGGTGACTGGTAGCCATGTACATATTACACATAACTGAACTTTTAGTCAGCCTTTTGAATAACTACAATGACAAAAAATCTAGCAAGAGGAAATCCTTCTTCCAATGAGGGGCAACCCTAATAATCTTAAGTTTAAAAGATCATGTGTGTACACATAAAATTTAGAATATTACTTATTAAAGAGTTGAAGAATGATGCAAATTATTAGAAGTCAAATATACTTTGACATCAGAAGACAAGTCTTGAAAAAACTATTTTTCTGCATTGGCGAGTAAACTGAATATGAGCTTTAATCAATAAGGAATGATACATGTATGGCACATTTTTCACATGTGAGGTTGATGTTTCAAGTATTAGTCCTTCATCAGAGCAGACTAAGGGATACGATTGTGGGGAAGTAAGATAAAGTGTTTAAATAGTGGGGTGTTATTTCACATCACTAACTTTAAAAAGTTCTTTGACAACTTCTCTTTGCTTGAGGTTAGTCTCTCCATCCAGGTTTGCGGTCTCGACATGACACACATGGTTGGGCTCACTGGTATTCAGTAGCAACAGGTCAGAAGGAATGCTCTCGTCACATTTCAGATGAATTAGATCTCCAACAACTACTTCTTTCCAAGCTTTGGAAATAAAATTCTTCTGAGTGCTGTGGAGATTGAGTTACAAACTAAGTCTTTATTGCAAGTAGGATAATTATAATAACAAGCTAACAATAAAATAACAATTAAATATTAATAATGATAACACTAACATAATACTATTGCTTCAAGATAATATTATTGTTCAGGGTCATGAAGAGCTTTACATATCTGAATAATAGCTTTTAAAGATTTAAAATAAAATTTGTTATTGCAAAATTGACATATTATATGTTAACAAGGAAAACTTACAGTTATAATAATGTTCTTCAATAGGAAGCATTTACAAGTGTTGCATAAAATTATAATTTATTAAATTATATATAACTAGCTAGTTGAAATACTTGGATACTGTTATAAGTCCTAGTTACCTAAATCAAAATAGTTCTTGCAATTGTGTACTAAGTGAAACATCAATCATGTTTTGAGTCATTTCAGAGGAAGATAACTTCTCAGTTCTAAAAGAGGCATGGCTCTTTTGACATAATTTACTGTACAACTATTGTAGCAGAGGTCTGTAATAAACATTTGTCTCCTACCAAAGAATCAGTTTACATTGCTAAATATCTTGCCTAATTTATACCTAATCGATAAACAATTTAATTTTTTAATCCTACATATATCCCCCCAATTCAAAAACAATTAACCAGATGTTTTTAAATATATGTTCCAGACTTCCCATCAAAAAGAATTGAAAATACAGGCAGTTTTGTCAACCATTTCCTCACTATTAAAAGTTGATTGTTATCAGGTTGTTGAACTTTAGTTCTGTTAAAATTATGACCATGCACAAGCATGTTGCTGCAAATAATATTGTCTTAATCAACTCAATATCACAAAAACAGAACAAAACAGAACCACAAGCTACAAGGACATGTGACACAGAATAGCACAAGTATCATACTCTTAACAGGTTCAACTCCACAGGGTGTCAAATGGCCCCTAGTTTCAATAATCAGGTAACCATATGACATGTTTTACCAAAATTCCAAAAATGAGATTGGTGTCCACCTAAAATTAATGTTGTTTCAGTACCAAGTGCTAGAACAAGTTCCATTGATACATTTTTAAAGGTTTTAGACAAAGCATTAGCAAGAACTATCTGCAGGGGTATTTTTAGTTTTTAAAGTTGATGGAAGCTGGTAAAAAAATATTATGCTCAGTATTAAAGTTAGTTCAGAATCATCAAATATTAAAAGCTTGTTAAGGTAAATCTGTTATGATATATATCCATGGATCATTCATCAAATCCTACATCAGTACATGACTGATGACTCAGTTGCAAATACTGGGAACTCTGACGTCAGGAATATATTTTATTTTAAGATTAAGATTTTCATTCAATGTCAAGAAATACTATATATGGTGCATTAATATTGGAGACTGTTACATTTTCACTTGTTATATTTTCTGTGAAACACACTCACAGTAATCGAGTAAATACTATAAAATAACACAATTTCTAGTTGAGAATCGTATAATTTTCGTGCACCTTAATTTCTAAAGCCTTACCTGTCATAAACCTGACAAATTCTGTTGTTAATATCTTTGTCTGATATGTAGCGGCGACGATCTTCAAATATATCTTTGATAGCAGTCACAGAAAGGACAAAGACCAGCGGGAACATTGCTATTTCTTTTCCAAAAGCATTGATCTCTGGCACCCAGTTCAACACAACAATCATCAAGAAATATAAATTTGCAAAACGGTGAAACTGCTCGAACAAATTTTTTGGAATGAATGACCATATCGTATACTTTGTAGTCTTGATAATGTTCTTGCGATTGCCCTTCAAGTGCAAGTCTTTCGAAAGTTCTTCCGTAAACAGTCGCTCTTCTGCCGGCTTGGGGATCACTAGTCGATAACGGTCGCTTCCATCTCCTTCCTTCTGCTCCATATGAATCTGAATTTTTTGATTCAGCTTTGGCTCAATTCTGCTTTTCAACATTAAAATAATACATTGCAGTTAGCAACATTTGTTCCGTGTTCGGTAATTCGGCAATTCGACTTCCTCTTGATCGATCGCTTGCGTTTCGTGTCGCCATGTTTACTTGAGCCAACAATTCTTTGATTTGGAGTCAGCAGCTGACCAGAAATTGGCAGAAGGCGATTGGTTAATTTGAACAATCAAATGATATATTGCCCAATGAGGAGCTGATCGTTACGTATGGTGAATATTGACCAAGAAGTCGGCCATCTTGATTTTTGCTCTTTTCCTGAGATAAAAACTTGGTGTATTAGAAGAGTAAACCAAGCCAAGATGGGGGGCAAGTACTTTGGAAACTTAGCCAAATACAGGCACGTTATTACCTACTCTTTATCGCCGTTTGAGCAGAGAGCTTTCGCTGGACTTTCCAGGGGATTTGCCAATGGTGTAAGAAGGTGGAGTACAAATCTCATGTACATGGCGCCTGGTTTTATAAGTCTGGTAGCAATCTATAACTGGGGAAAGAAAGAAAACTTGAGGATGAAAAAGAAGAATCCAAAAGATTATGAAAATGATGAGTGAACTGACATTCAAGTACTCAAGGAAAAGAACTTTGTTTTACATGTGAACACAGAAGACAATTGAACGTTATTACATTTGCACGTACAGTTAGTGAGTTTAATACAGCATTGGACAAGCCACATGGGACGTGAAGGGTAATATCAACTGTCATGTATGGACGGACGAAAGAATGTGGATGAAAATGATCGCCAGTTAAAGTGACTGAAAGTGTGTTGTGATTGATTATTCCAGGTTTAATATGGTTGTACATTTGCTACTAATGAAAATGTCATATTCTTCAATCAATCAATGTTTCAATGAAGTGAATGGGCTGGTGTTTTTGTAAATTGTTTTATCTAAGCAGTAAGCTTGATTTATAACCTTTGTCAGTTACAAGTTCCAGATATGCTGTAAGTCTGTCTTTTTTTGTCATGTAGTTCCACTGAATTCAGATGCTTTATCCACATAGTCTTTCAACTTTTCTAATAAAATTTTGATTCTACACACAAAGTTTATATTTCTGAAGTTTTGGAAAAATTGTCTTGGTACAAACTAGGCCTCTTTCACACTTGGTCAATTTCTGTGAAGTTGATGTCAGCAATGAGAGACAGATGTTCATTACCATGCAGTGTCACTTGTAAAAAGTTTATGCCGAGGGTCTAGTTAGATGCAACAGCTAGAAAAAAGCTGAACAGGAACTAGGCAATATGTTTTGGTGTCTGGTAACACTAGAAATATCTTTTCTGAGCTTGTCACAACCCCACCAATCCCCCAATTTTTATACCTTTTCTTAATGGGAACATTGCATGTCAAAAAGACTTTCAGTGCACAATTTGCATTTCTGAGAGTGTAAGCATATCCCCCAGATCCTTGGAGAAAAACTTCTGCCTTTGTCTTTATGGAAATCTTTGGAATCTGGCACCCTCAAATTTATATGTATAAGAACTTACATTATTTATTGTTAGTATTTGCTGGCCCTGCATGGTGTGTGTTTTATTTTCTAGTCAGTTAGTGTACGTGGCTTTCAAGTATGTTTTCTTCAATATGGTGGTGTACATAATACAGAGTTCAAACTCCTTGAATTACAGGAAAGTGGAGTTCTATTTTGTAGAAACTCCTGGAACTGACTCCTGGAGAGTTGGAAGAAACGGTTTTCACATATCATGTTTTGAATGTTTTGTTAGAATCATTACAAAGTGAACAAAACCTTTGCCAGATATTTCTATTTGGCAAGACTTCAGAATACTCCAGGAAAAATCTCAAAGTCCTTGATTTTGGAAATTGTGAAGGTGTGTGAACCATATTAAAGGATACAAATATCTGAATATTTGGTCTGAAATGGGATAATTTATCAATATTGAGATAGGTATTGTTAACAATGTACATTTTGGCTCATCTTTAATCTAGAATGAAGCAAATGATCTTTAATGTAGAGAAATTTTCGTTTGACCTTGAAAAACTTGATCACTACATATTTACTTTTTGTTTCATCAGCCAATGCCAAAAAAAGATAAAAACACTTTAGTGGTTTTCAGTCAAACTGTTTGTTTGTCCAGTCGCAAAAGACTAAGTTGCAAACTGTAGCTGTTTGTTCCTGGTCTGTTGAGACAAATTGTTATTACTGTAGCTTTGGACTGAATCTTGTTTTCCAGACAAATCAAAAATCAAAACACACCATCAATAAAATAGGCCTTTTGTAGCTAGAGGCCACATGGTACAAAATCTGACATAGTGGAGAGCAAAAGAATGTGACAAGACTCCACCAGGAAATATAAACAAAGAAAAATCACACTTTAATTTCTAGTTACTTGTGTTTTGTTTTGGAGTCTGGCACATTCTTTTGCTCTCCAGTATGGCGTATATTGTACCATGTGACCTCCAGCTGAAAAAGGCCTATTGTTTCAAAATCCAGTAAGACAGCATGTGTCATCCCAGGGTGTTCACAGACCCAATCAAAACTCAAAACTCTTGCATTCGGTTTGCATGTTTTTGTTTCAAGCAGGGGCAGCTCTAGAAATCTTACAGGGGGGGGGCACAATTCCATAAAATTATATTGTATAATGGAACTGAAATAATGCTGTAGGCACGAGTTACTAGCGGGTCTGGAGGCATGCTCCCTTGTAAAGTTTTGAACTGTTAAGATGGCATTTCTTGCAATTTGACAACACTTGCACTATTTTTTTTTTAATGTCTTTATTTCAAAATTTTGCAAAAAACATGCTAGTTTATAAAATTACAATAAGCTTAAATCACTAATACAAATATGAAAGTCTAAATCTAAATTTTATACTCTAGAAACAACAAAATTAATGCTTTGAAGACACAAAATTTCGGGCCAAATCAAAATGAGAGGGTGTTACCTGTGCGTCCCCCACCCCCGTGGATATGCCCCTGTCAAGCTCAAAACAAAAACAGCTTTATAGGTCAAAAAGTATGAAATTACATCCATACAGAAGTTGGAAGTCAAACGATACTAACAATTTTAAATGCTTTTTAAGATTTACTTCTAAAATGCAAAGTTTGTTCATATTTATTTTGTTTTTTGTGAATAACATGAGATGTGCGGGGGAAGGGGGGGGGGAGAGTTTAAGGGTTGGAAATAAATCGAGAAATATTTTACTGCGGTAATCTCCTTTTATCTCGAATTGGGTAGTTTTAAATCTGACCATTTTGAACTGTGGCTAGAGATGGTTAGGGTGTCCAGTGGTGCCTTGAGGTGTCCAGTGGTGGATAGAGGTGTCCAGTGCACATGGTACCTAGAGGTGTCCAGTGGTGGATAGAGGTGTCCAGAAATGTCTAGAATTGAGGTGTTCAGAGATGTCTGGAAGTGTTCAGAAGTGGCAAAAGGTGTTCATAATTTATTTTTATGTAATTTTCAATGCAGAAATATTTATTCCAGTACGTACTTCCTTTGTTTTTGACAGTCCGTTTCACAACCTGAAATGAAATGAGTCTTAAATAGCTCGTTTTCATAAATTAGTCTGTATAGAACCATAATCAGCTGCTTTGTTTATTCACAGTATTGAGACTATTGAGGGTGATTATCTGAGCACTTTACATTGCACTCTTTCTTTTATAAGAGCCTTTATTGTAAGAACGTGGAGCCTGAAAATGGCAAAGTTCAAGTTTTTGTTTGAGAACAAACCTCAAGCTGAATCTACACTTTTTTAAATTTAAGAACCAGTAAAATTTTGTTCAGGCTCAATGTTCTTATTTTTTCAGCAATTTGAGGCTCAAAATGTTCTTGTTTTGTTCTTAACTGCCATATATTTTCTAATGGCTGAAAATCAACTAAAAGGCCTTTAGGGACGGACCATTAGATATTTGAG
>JAOBYH010348840.1:0-16014 GCA_025403525.1 Umimayanthus kanabou | reverse complement strand
AATTATTGAATATGAATAACGATTTATTGAATATGAATGACGATTTTATTGAATATGAATGGTGATTTATTGAATATGAATGATGGCTATTGAATATAAATGGACAAATTATTGAATTTTGCTACATTCCGGCAACCATAGAGGTTTAACGTTCCTAACTATTTTCAGGACCTCAGTCTGAAATGTTCTTAAAAATACTTGTCATACTTTATGGGACTGTGTCTGAATGAATACAGTCCGACCTCTATTAAGCGGCCACCCTCGGGACTTTGGAAAGTGGCCGCTTAATGGAGGGTGGCCACTTAATAGGTGGCCACTTAATAGAGGTCGAAATGCACATTCAAAGGCTGTTCCCGACATCTAACTCAGTTCATATATGCACCAAACGCATTGCTATCTGATTCTATCGCCTGTTTACCAAAAATCAAATGCAAAATGACTCCACTCTTTCATATATTAAGTAGTGGTTAGAACTATATTCCATTTTCAAACTTTATATAAATAAACATTCCTTTTTAGGTTCATCCTGAGGTATGTTCTTAAACATGTTCGATAATTTTGGCATTTCTGAGTCTCAACGTTTCTATAAAAACTGAAGGTTCTTGTATTCAAACAAGTGTGTTGGAGCAAGCATTTGTCCACTTGTGGAGGCGTACAAGAAAATGAACAGGACACAATCTAAGAAACACTAAAATTTATACAAGTTCTCTCACCTGCAGGCATCTCTGCCAGTCGACCCGAGATTTCACGAAGAGCTTCCGCCCAACGGGACGTGGAGTCTGCCATCATACTCACGTTATAACCCATGTCACGGAAATACTCTGACAAAGTGATCCCTGAGAAAACCAACAAAACACAGCTGCTATCAAATGACCGAACGAACTGAAATGCACAAAACACAAGAATGGATGGAGAAAATACATGTCTGTCGGCAAAAACTGTAAAAGATTGTCAAATCCATACACTTTCTGCAGTGAACAAAAAATCTTCACACCAACGTTGTACTCGAGCTAGCCTGAGAGCGTTGTGCGTCAGCCACGGCAGGAAAATGGGCACGAGTGCACGTGATACTACTGTATACTAACTACTCAGTTTACTATGCTATACTTTATTAAATACCAAATACTGGATATTGAATTTCTGGTAATCTGATTGGCTCTCTACTCATGGTATAAACCCTACATCTTGTAGTTGGTCCAAATATGGAAACTGAAAATTTATCACGGAAAATTTTCTCTCAAAATGGCCAAAAACTCGAGTCGCTAGAAAATAAAATTCGAGATATTTGTATCCAGTTTTTGGTATTTAACAAAAAAGTTATTCCACTAACGCTTGTTGGATATGTGCTTATGATAACCGACTCAGTGCTCCGCACCTCGTCCGCTATCTGATATCTCATATGATATCCAACACGCGTTCGTGTATTAATTGTTAAATAGTAGTGTTGGGTCGGTTTTTCTTTTTTGCTTTTTCATTGGTGTATTGAGACTAAGGGTTTCTCTGTTACTTTATCAAAACTGGCGAACTACGTGGACTTTCACTTACGCAGTACTAGAACCAGATTCTGTGATACTTGTCGGTTGTCTAAAACTACCGAACAGTCAACAGAAGAGTTTCAACAGAGGTATAAATATAATTTCAACTAATAGTGGTAGAACGGGTGGACATTACAGACGAAAGGTTCGAGGCAAAGATGTTTTCAAATACATTTGCGATAATAAACCCCAAGTGATCTTAAAGGCAACCTCAGATACAACCTTATTGGTGCTCATTTTCAAGATGTTATATTCCGCCTGGTTCTCAGTTTGTTCATTTCTACTGTCTCGTTTTCCATTTTGTTCATGTGTTGTTATTTCTAAATGATTTAGAATTTGCTGTAAATAGTATTATATTGCAACAAATGATTCACGATCTTCTATCTGACTTTTTTTCCCCCAAAACTCATCTTTAATAGCCATTTGTCCTGGCTAGACCCTCATATGTATGGTAGATATCAGTGGACTGTACTCATCTGTCTGACTTGTGTATCTAATTTATCCGACAAATTGTATTACAAGGAAACTGAGTGCAAAACACAAATTGTTGCCGTTGTTATTGTTGTACAGTAACACACTGATATAATCTCTCACACACACACATACACATACACATAATTACGCATTCACGGTTACGTGAGCATACACAAGCTTGCCCACAAACCCTCCTTGTGATATCTGTAACACATGCAGACAAGTACACGTAACATTCTTCATATCGTCAGTGTTACATTTTATGCTTTCAAAGTCTTACTGGATGGTGGGTATCCTTTTACAATATATTGAGATTGGTTAATGGAGATGGTTGCGTGTTTATGTCGGGGGGGGTGGCAACTGTGGGGAATTGCGAGTAGGTGAGTGTCTGATGTATGGCGTAGTGGGTAGAGGTTTTGAATATGTGGCTTGGTTCTTGGGAAGTACACCTTGGTTACTTAGGATTTCATCCTGTTGTGCACTTCCTAGATGTGCCTTTTCTTATTGCGAGTCATAGTACTGCATCATTTTATGCACAACTAAAATAAAGTATAGAGTGTACACACCAGTGTAAATTGATGCCTCTCTAGCTGCTACAGGCATGTTGGATGTGTTGGCAACAAGCGCTGTTCTCTTCATAATCGACTCCTCTACACCACCGATCTCAACAGATAACTGGAAAGACACAGATAGGCAATCAGCTTTCAGTCCACAATGTTTCTCTTCCTTCTTAAGCTGGCAATGTTACAATGGTCCAAGGCAAACACTTCAACCATCCCAAGCTTCAGAAAATCAACATGTCAATGTTTTGAAAGTCAAAAAGAACTTACTCTTATATAAACACGTTTACAAAAAAGGGAGAATAGTTGTATACCTCAGGGAAATCTCTCAATACTTCTGACATCTCATTCCCTCTCTCTCCACAGCCTACGTAGATAATAACATCTGAGTTTGAATATTTGGACAGTGACTGGGAGATGACGGTCTTTCCACAGCCAAAGGCACCAGGAATAGCTGTTGTACCTCCCTGAACACATCTGCAACAGAGAGAAAGTGAAAAACAAAAATGTTTAAAGTCAACCCTTTAATCATGTAATTTTTACAAAAAACCACTGCAATCTGTAGGGGTGGATCCATAAATTTCTAAAATGGAGGGCCAGAATTTGTAACTCAAGAAAGGGAGAAGGGGTACCTACAATTATCAGTGCTCCAAAGGATGTGTTTTCAGAATTTTTTTTTCATAAAGTGTTTCCAAACTGGCTGACAAATTGGGGGGGGGGGGTACTTACACTTATCTGTGCTCCAAAAGCCGATTTTTCACAGTTGCTGAGAAATGATAGGGGTGGGGAGGGCAGGCTTAACTTGTCCCTCCCTTAAACTTACCCCTTGTACTTATAAATTCCATATCTATGCCTTGTGGGGGTTCCTAATTTATCCATTTCAGTGAAGTTAGCTGAAAACGAGATTATTGGAATGGAATTCATTAAATTGCTACTGGTACTCATTTGTTTGAAGCATGGCAAGAGTTGTTTGAATTTTGGGGGCATGCGCAGCAGCTAAAACTCATGCACTAGGAATGAACTCTTCAAGAATGAAATAAAATTATTTTACCTTTGTCTAGGTAGAAGAAAAATCTGGTACAATCATGTTGATTCTTGAAAAAAGGCTGTGAGCATAAAAATGGCTACTTACGGGAATAATGAATCTAAAACTCTTTGTCCAGTGAGGAGAGGATAGTTAGCAGCAAGTTTCTCTACGACAGGTCTCATTGTTCGCACAGGCCACACCTAAACAAACAAACCACAACACCTATGAAATCAGTTCTTGTCTTCTATCACATGCACTGCCATGCCATGGGTTCTGTAAGCATACAGTACCAGTAGTGCAAAAGTTTTGTTAAATGCAAAAATTGAGGGTGGGTTCTTTTAAGTCCGCACATTGAACGTTGAGAGACTAGACCAATGGCTTAATGACCCTGTCCATGGACGATGTGGTGAAAGAAGTTAACACTCGACCTGAGGCTGCGGTTTGAACCTGGGGCCTTCTGGTTGGCAGTCAGAGATCTTACCAACTCTATCAACCTACTCCATATCAACCCTTGTTGATCAAAGCCAATATTTTGCTTACTCGTCAACATAGACAAAACAGTTTTCGCCAAAACTAGTCTTCCAGTGTAAACTGTTATGGACTACTAAATAAATGCAAAATAACAAAATTGTGTCATTTTTCGAGGTTAAATGTAAATTGCAGATACTAACCATTCTTGAAAAAACTACAAAGATCAGCAGTTATCATACAAACTTGTTGTGTACATGTACAGAGTGTATGGCCTTTGAGGCTACAATGTAACATTAATTAACATAAGTTTAGTAAAGACCTGACCTGTAACATTGTATGTTGAGTCTTGACACCATCAAATTCAGTTTCAAGTACAACATCCTGCATAACACAAGATTCTAGTGAGTAAACATTATAATCATGCTATATTTTACAACCAAAGTAAGTGACACAAACACTGTAGCAGGAAGATAGATAGGCAGGCCTGTAGCAAGGAATGCAGAAAGGTGCTGATTGTTTAAACTGTTCACTTCATTGGCTAAACATGAAAATCTACTATAACTTCACCAACTAGCACATTTATTTAACTCTAGTTAGGCTAACTAGTTCATTCTTTTTTAGTTAAAACTCTTCCAAGATTTAATGCAGCAAAAACTCCATGTGGAGAACACAGAAAATTCGAAGTTTACCTCATTGGCTATTGTTTTGTAGTCTCACTATTGGATGAAATCTTGTAATAGAAAAGAAATGTCACTTTGAAATAAAGTCTTATAACATTTGTTTCAAAAACATAATTATTGTGTATAGGTATCTGTATTCTCAGTATGAAAATCTAAACATTCTAATGTGAGAAAGTGAAATTCCTAGAACAATACTTTTAGAAGCTTGTGTAGTTTTAAATGAATTGTTACTTAAAAAGTTATGGGTCGGAATAGATAGCTGGGGGAGGCAAGGGGCATTCTCCTCTCCTACCCCAACAAAGAAAACAAAATTAAACCTTAACACAAGACACAATATCATTACAACAGTAATTGTTTAGGAACATGCTCCGTTTCCCCACCACAATATGAACGTTCCTTCTTTGCCCCCTGAAAAGAAATGCTAGCTTTGAACAGCTTTAATAGACGCGGAAAACTACTTCCAACTTGTATTTATAAACGATCTTACCTCACTTAATTAAAAACCCATTCTCAAATGACATCATTTCAAAAGTAAAATATTTTATTGCCATTTCTTTGTCTAATGTGTTTTATTCTGTGCAATTTTGGAGCAAATACTCACTGTGAGGTCATAGCTTCCTTGAGGTGCGACATAAGTGATGGTCCCCCTGGCTTTTGGATGAAGTAAAATTTTCTGTTGAATGAGAGTGTTTTCTTGCACTGAACCAAAGATATCTCCACCAGTGATGTGGTCTCCAACCTGACAAAAAAATAGACAAAAAGGTATCATGAATGCAAGTTTCCTTCCTCAAAAATAAAGGTTAAATAAGTACAGACTACATATTTTTATCATCCGGTTTTTTCAACTTAACCCTTTCAGCCCTAGCAAGTATATCAGCATCTATCTTCTCCTTACAATTCAATACCAAACAAGTTGTTTTATTATGAGAATATAGGAATCGATTACACACTGCAAGCTATCCAATACTA
Source organism: Umimayanthus kanabou (assembly GCA_025403525.1). NCBI lineage: Eukaryota > Metazoa > Cnidaria > Anthozoa > Zoantharia > Parazoanthidae > Umimayanthus > Umimayanthus kanabou. The sequence goes on along the minus strand of JAOBYH010348840.1, from coordinate 10,298 downwards.
GACCAGCAGCTTAAGGTACGTCCCTTTCCACAGACGGTGGAAAATGGAGGTCACCCAAAGTTCAACCCTCACAATAGGCTAAGGTTTGAACCTGGGACGTCCTGCTTAGCAGTCAGACTAACTTTGTACACACAAAGACTTTCTTTTCACTGAATAATAGCTCATCACTCATGGACTCATAAAACAATGGTGACCTCATAAAAACTGTGCAGACTGTACACACATGATTACAAGTACATATGGTAAAATTCCGATAATAAGCCCCACTGTGTATATAAGCCCCAGGGCATTTAGGAACCAACTTTTGAAATGGAAAACTCCTTCCATGTATAAGCCCCCCCGAAAAGAAGCCTCTGGAGGTTATATTTGGAATAATCAAATTTAAACATAATGTTGAACTTAGGGGAAAGAGCGAAATATCGAACACTGAACACTAGATTTCAGTGATATCCAATGGTTTTTTGTAAAATTGTAATTGCAATGTCGGTGGTATTGACAGTTGTAAACTTGTACATTATTAAAAAGTAAAAAATTCAGTAATAAAGACAGGTTGTGAGCAGAAAATCTCAAACAAATTACAATTGCTTGAACAAAAAATAGCGTTTTCAAACACAAATATTCATCCATGTATAAGCCCCCCCAAATATACACCCCCCCAAATATAAGCCTCTCCAAGAAAAATTTGGCGAAAACGCCCTTTGACCAAAAATAAGCCCTGGGGCTTATTATCGGAATTTTACGGTATATTGTGTACACAGAATGCAATACTATAACACAATTTTGACGGACCCTGTGCGAAAGCGAGGCTAGCCAGTCCTCCTGTTTTTTCTGACACCCGTGAACAGGCAGAAGGCTGAAAACAATAACTAAAGAGATTACAAATCTGTGAAGAAAATTGATTTGAACAACCACAAGCGCATCTCACTAAACAACCCAATTTGAATTAAAGAATACTGACCTTGAATCCCTGTGGCTTGAAGTCCCACTTGAGTGTCCTACTAAGACAGTCGGTATTGACACCACGTGGAATGTAAATACTTTGTGTCATCTCATTAATATCCTACAATTTTCAGTGAAGAACTATATTTAACAATACACATTTTAAATGTTACAATCTACAACAACTCTAAGAATTATGTAATGTTATGTAGCCCCAGGGGTTCTCCTGTGCATATACAATGCATAACATTTATGGGGATGCTTGTTGTACCATATAATGGATTCAAACTGTAGTTAAAGTTTTACTGATATTAAAATGTTAAGTAATTACAACTTACATAGAATACACAGTTTTCAATATTCTAAGACTTAAAACCTAGTGACTCTGATTAAAACAAATATTGGTATAAAATACCTACCTTCAAAGGACGTTGAATCCCATCAAATATACTGCCCATAATACCTATAAAATAAATTATAATTAATTTTTTTAAACAAATTCTAAATTATAAAATTATTACATATTAACAATAAAATCAGAAAAAATATTAACTAAAGTCAATCCAAAATAATAACTCACTGTCAGCAATTTACACATCACATACAATGATTTCTGTTTCCCCTTCCAATGGTAATGTTTTCATACATTTAAAAAATTAAATAAATTTAATAACAAAAAATAATTAATGTCTTCTATATAGTTACTAATAATAATTATAAATTTATAATTTTTAACTTACATTAATATTAATTAATTAATATATAACTAGAACTTCTTGGATGCATGACAAAAAATAATCCTTTTTTCTTCACATGTCCAGAAGCCTAACCCTGAACCTGATACTAATTATTTTCCGTTCTAGATACACTGGTAATTAAGTTAGAAAAGACAAAAAACTATGTGGGGGAAGTTACTCAGGGTTTTCATGTATTTTAAGGGCATGGGTTTTGAAAAATTGTACATTACTTATAATAACAAAATTCTTTCGGATATCAACATGAATATGTTAGCAGCATTACAACTCTGACTCATGACGGCACTCACCAGGACCAAGCTCAACAGACAGCGGCTTTCCAGTTCTTAGGACCGGATCACCAACAGTAACACCAGCTGATTGAGTCAAGGATCATTACAGATGGACACATAGACAGACCATCAGACAGACAGTGGTTTTAATGTCAGTGGCGGTAAGTTGAAGTGTTGCAGTACAAATATCCCAAATAATTCCTTCTGAGCAGTAGCCCTGGAAAGGAAAATTAGTGGACCCACAAGGAGAATGGGAAAAAATTTCTGACACCAGCGGGATTCAAACCCACATACCTCTGGATTCCAAAGAGATCACCACAATTGCCGGCTCTACATGTACCAAGGCCATATGGTAGGTGGTGATGGGTAATTTTAAAGATAATTAAGCCGCAATGAATGCATATTCAGTGAGGGGGGCAACCAGTAAGGTTTGGCTGCTCAACACTATCAAACAGATAAATTATCTAGCGGTGATGTAGTAAGTTGAAGTGCTGTAAAAGTTTCCCAAGTAACTAAGACAGACATATAGTCAGACAGATAGACAACATATTAGGCAGAATATTAACAGTTATTCAAAATATGCAAACAGATAGAAATTTGAACCCTAGCATGCAGTAAAACTGCACAGTATGTCACTCCTGCAGGTGAGTGCCAAATGACAAAACTACGGTAGATCCTGTTCCAAGCCTTGCTGCTCATCTTGTAAGGCTGCTTCTTACTCCAGTTGAAACAAATGTGTTATTTGGAACCATTACTTCCCCTGGCTCCCCTTATGCACCACTTTTCTTAACAGTAACCACATTGATTCCGTGCAGAAGGATGGCTAGAATGGCCAACTGTACAAGTCATGTACCAGGGTTGTCAAAATATATAGTCATCTGGTCAGTTTGACCACTTACTGTGATATATATGCCACCTGAAGTATTTTAGTTAGAAAGTGCTTCATGGAAAGTTTGAATTGCTAATTTTTTAAAGTACATGGGATTTAGTGCTGCTTTTTTTCTGAACTGCATGTCTTACTTCAAAACAAAATATTAACACAGATCTGTATACTCTTGATACTTTTCTAAACCAATTGGAACCTAACTCTGAACAACACCCAGTTTGTGTTAAACTTTCTAAAGTAAAATTTGTCAATGAAACAGGATACATGTCTCTTCATAGACCTGAATGGTGGCCATGTCTCCCTCAAGGCGGATGATTTCTCCAACCAGCTCACTGTGACCCACTCGCACCTTTCAAAGAAATAAAAATCAATCATTAAGTGAAGCAAAACAAAACAAAACCAAGTGAAGCACAGATTTTGCCATTTGCACCCTATCATTTTCTTCAGATATTCACGATATTTTATTCAAAAAATCTTCATTATTGTATCTGGTTCAGTAGGGTGAATATTCCACTCTTCTTGCCTGATTCAGCTCCAAACTCAGTCTTCAACAATTTTGAACTTAAGGTGGCTCTCACCTTTCATTATCTTGTGCCACTGGACTTTACGAAAGGCTTGTACTTTTACAGTATATGAAAAGGTCAGGTCAGTGCAAAACTGGCCAAAATGACGATTTTAGACCACTCTTCACAAATCCTCACAGTTATCTTACTAGTACTTTCCTGCAATACTACAAAGGCCATAGGAACCATACTATGTAGCCAACACATTGTTCTTGCAATCCAAGTTGAGTTTCCACCAAAACATTACCAAGTTACTCTACTTTTGACTAGCAAAGAGAAGCTTCAAAAATGGCACAAAATTCCTATATTCTCTGCTAGATTACTACCAGTTTATGTTAGCCAGTGCTACAACAATTTTTCAGCTTATCAATCTGTGTACTTCCACTTAACACTTGACAGAGCCTTGCATACACTCTATTCTGAGATTAAAATATCCTGTAGCAAGGGCAAAAATCATGCTTGATAAGCTCTATTTCATGCACCACTTTTCAACTGGAAAAAATATCTGCCTTGTTTATCAGTGGTGGAAAAATTCTTGCACTGACCAAATCTTCTAACCCCTCCCCCCTCAAATGTTAAATGGTCCACCTATATAAAGAAATAACTCAAGATATAGTTTACTGTTTAATTCAATAATTGTGCTAAAGCTTGGTAATACAATACACCAATTATGGTGGTCCGTGTTATGTTTTGAAAATACTTGTTGTATATATATGTAATTAATACAACAGATACAGTATACAAATTTCTTGGCATCTTGTTTTTGTGTAACATCTGGCACTTGATAATCCAGCCTTTTAAGCAATGCAGTACTTTCTTTTCAAAAACTTCTACTGATAAGGAATCATTATATTCTTTAAAAAACAAGTTTAACTAATGAGAATGTCAGTTAGTTAGCTGTTAAACTATTTTTTATGCCAACCCCAAGAATCCACTTTTTATTTACAATTATGAAGGAAGTGGAAGTTATTGTCACTGTTGGGGGAGAGAAAGGAACATTTTAAAGTTAATTTAAACCATTCCATCAGCCAAAGCATTTTTCAGCAAAACTCTGATTACATAATAAATTTCATTTTATTGTTTTTAACAAAGCTTTGAGTGTTACTACAGTGACAATAGATAGGAGAAAAAAATGTGAGTTGCTCAATGAATTGAAACTATCTCCTGCATTTACTACAAAAGCTATGGAATAAAATTAATGTAGATCTTGAAAAACTCAGAACATCAATAATTTATTTTAATCTCTTATTTTCAAAAACAAATCATGTACAGAAATCAGTACATTGAAATATTGATCACAAAGTAGAATTACTAAAAAGACTACATAATTTCTGTAATCGAAGTAAGAATATCTCAACTGAAAACTAGCGCAGAGTATGAAACTATTTATATGCTTACGTCTGCTGTTTCTCCGCGTGACAGGAAGATGACATAGAATAGCGATGCACCAGTGAAATTCTTTCGATCACTTCCTCTGAATGTATTTGTTTCAAAATACGCAATTAATTCTGATTTGCTATGTGTAAAACGACGAACAGAACATGTGCCAAATTTATAATTCAGTAATGTAGCAATCAGTCAAGTTCCTTCTATGGTCTCCTTCAAATATATCATAAATATCATTCAACATGGGATATAATTTAGCCGTCTAAAAATATGAAGAACAATAACTGCCCAGGCTAGGCCATTCAGGTATTTCACGAGTAAAAGTGAAGATACTTCAACTTACCAGCTCGTACATAGCAGATCCACTCATATTTTCAGCTGTAACCACTAAAAGAGAAGAGAAGACTACATAAGCCTTGTAGTAGATAACAATCACTCAAAGAAAATTATTCTTCGAATTCACTTTGAACTGGATTATAATTTTTAGAAAGATGTGGATCAAATTTTACCGGGGCCTGATACGGCATATACATAGCCGAAAATCCCCTCTTTCTCCTGATCTTTGATCTTCGGCAGCTTCTGCGCTAACTCCATTGCCCCCGCCTAAGGTGAAAGTAAATTTTAACATAAGTTCAGTAACAAAATAGAAAAAATTCACGATATAAACAATATGCAGTTTTGGAAAGAAATGAAAGAGGTTTCACCCACCATCTTGGAAAATGAGATAATGATCACGTGCCGGGAGACTCGAACCTAGTCAACGACTTGTAGCCAATCACAATTCTTCTTATATAGTGAGATAAAAAGTATAGAGCCCAGTCCTCGAACGACTTGTTGAAGACAAGAGAAGATGTCGGAAAGCTGTCGTTTTGGAATTGCGTTCATTGTTTTGGTGATAAACTGTGGCCTAAGATTTACTTCTCAATCGTCTGTTATTTCACCAACCAGCACAGAAAGTGTTCTACCCACCAGTTCAGCGATCTTGACAAAAAACAAGGGAGATCGGAATGCTTCAAACCAAACTTCAACGAATGACAACAAAACCGATCATGATGTGAATACAGCAAGTGCTCAAAGACAAAGTAGCGACTCCGCTTGTCCGGACAATACTGCCTGCAGAATACTTGGCGCTTCTTGTATACGATGCAGCTACACTGATTCTTGTGTTTATGGCAGAGAGACAGACGTTAACTGCACTGCTCTTGCTTCAATCAAATGCACGGTACATAAAATTTATGTTGGTTTATATATGGATTAATGGGAGAGTTTCAGATTTAAATATTTTATAATATATTTTCGAACAAATCGACAATCGAAGGTAGTCGATGAAATTGATTATAAATTGATAGCTGTCGTCAATTTTGCAATTATTATCCACTGTCATCGGTTATAGAATAAAGTTTAAAATGAAATGACAGCGATATTGATTACAACAACAGCAACGTTTGTTGACATCAAAGGCTAGACTGCCCCCCCCGACTCTAGTAGTTTGTTACTGCGCACTCCTCATTCTATAGAATCATGTGTGCAGAAGATTTGAGAACAATGCAAGTTAATAATGAGGGGGGGGGGGAGGTATTCTGCAGTTGCTCTGTAGTCTAAACTATTTGAATGAGGTGTAAATCTTAATCAGTGTCTAACTATTGTTTCAAACACCTTTGAACAAAGGAGAAACATCACCCAAGATTTAGACTCTGATGGAGCCCCAACAAATATATTGAATTGTACAGATTTTGAGGTTTTTGGGTGATTCACTGATTGTGTGCAGTTTTTGGTACAGTGCCAATGTTAAGCCCAGGGTAGGGGATATCCCCAGGGGGATTTGATATTTTAGGGGTGCCAGTGTCAAATCCCTCCCCCTGGATTTAATTACCATGTTGGTCTAGACTCATTGAATTTGAACCCTTCAGTTAACAGACCACAACACTGGGTTTCTGGTAGAATGTCCAGAGACTAGACCAATATATTAATGTACCTGTCCATGGATGGTGGAGTATGAATTATGGTGATTCCTATAAGTGGTCAAGTTACTCTAACATTTTAAAATATTGAGTGTCCATTCATGGTAAAGCAATAAAAATCTGTAACAATACTGTAAGTGACCATGAGAGGTCAAATTCTTTACTTGAATAATTTTTCTTGTCAAATGCCTGACCCAGGGAGCAAGCTGCAGTGTCAATTCCCTCAGAGCTATCCACACCCATCCCACTACCCTGAGGCTAACATTATATGGGCAAAATTATGTATTTAATTTTTTTAAAAATATAGATACCTTGATATTAATCAATAATGTTTTTTATCCAATTAGGGATCTAGAACATTCACAAGGAAATTTAATTGTAGATACTGTTATCAGACGGAGAAGAAGAATCATGTCTGCTATAACAGAACTGATTGCAGGGTAAGTATAAAAATTATCACAAAAACTTTCAAATTTTTCCCATCAATCGTTAGCAAGTTGTCTTGCAACACTAGTTAGTTATGTTGGTATACATGTAATTGTAAAAACCTGGATTGGATCAAAGAAACCTGGAACTGATCAGATCAATAAAATGAAAAGTACTGTTCCAAATGTGTCAAGAGGTGTCTAAAAGTTTCTAGATATAGAGGTGTTATATGTGGTGTCCAGAGCTGTCTAGACATGTCTAGAGTAGTCCTGAGCTGTCCTGAGACCAGTACTAGTCTAGAAGTGTTTAGAAATAAAGGTGTCCAAACATGTCCAGATGTATCAGGAGTTTTCCAGAAATGTTCAGACTGAAGTGGCTAGACAAACAGATATCATTCTAGAGGTCTGAGATACTTTTGGACAAATCTAGGCACCCCGGTGTCTAGACACTTAGAAAGTTCTAGACAGATCACATTGATGAATTTCATGAACATCTCAACTGCCAGAATACAGACATACAGTTTTTTTTAGGGAGCTCGAAGATTATGTTAAGTTACCTTTCTTTAGACTGTCTAGTCAGCAGGAACAATGGAAGACCACAGTGTACAGATCTATACACACTGACAGACTGCTTGACCAGTCTCCTTAAAACATGATTTCTAACAAAGCCACTACTGTTATCTGGATGCTTCTAAATATGAATAATTATGTAGTACATATTCTAGACACCTTTGGACACATCTGAACACCTGTAGGCACATCTATGTATAGACCCTTCTAAATACCCCATCTCTAGACAGCTCTGGACATCTTTGGACACCTTTGTAGTCAGACACCTCAGTCTAGACACCCAAAGATGCTGTACCTTTGGACAACTCTGCATAGGTTTTGGTGAAACAATCAAGGATGTATACATCAATGCAATCCTGGTTTTGTACCTACAGTACTGTAAAATAATGTACTGTAAATATGAGACTACAGGTGCTCTAGCTAATCTGAAACATTTATTGTCACTGTTCAATTTGAACTATTAAAAGCCTTCTGTTTTCTGTCTTGTAGGTTATATCCAGTCCATTAACAAAGTACATCACCAACTGTACAGTGAAAGAGAGCGTATTGTGTTTAGGTAGGTGTATGAGTTGTAGGAGCTGTTGACCTCCATATGGTTTGAGCAAGTTAGGATGTTAATCATATCTTTTAGGGATTGAAATTCATGTTTTATAGTACAGGGTTCATACAGTCATGGAAAGTTATGAAAAGTCACGGAATTTGAAAATGCATTTTCCAGGCCTGGAAAAGTCATGGATTTTAGGAAAAATGGCCGAGGTCATGGAAAAGTCATGGAATTTCATTTTTTGGTCAAAATATTTTGTGCGGTTTGAAAACTAGAAACATTCTCGTTGTCATCAAACAAAAATATGCCCCAAAAAGGCTTCAGTTGGTTTTCGCATTAATTTTCTTAGTCATGGAAAATTTAAATTGGTCATGGATAAGACATGGAAAAATCATTGAATTTTGTTGCCAAATTTCTGTGTGAACCCTGTAGTAACATTTTGCAGTCAATACAATAATTATACTATTTAAGGAAACAGTACAGAAGGAAAGTGCATCTATTGGCAGTGAATACCTGTATATGTTAGATATTATTGCCAACGAGGAGCCAAGCCAGGAGGCGAGGCAACGAAGTTGGCAGAGAATAGCGCCGTGCGTAGTTGGAACTTACTGGAAAAATTGTCATTTTCGCGTAACTTGCTTTTTTACCATATTTGGGTGAAGAAGAGCCAATCATAGAGCTCAGATGAGGGTCTAATTGTTCTCTTGTTGTTGGGGACCAATGGGATCATCGAATTTATTTTGTGGCGTCATCCAGTTTGCACAACCACATGGACATGTGCGTCCTCTTTAGCTGTTGGGTCGTGTGTGGAAAGTGCGGATTGTGAATGGTGAGTGTTCCTTTTGAAATTCAATTGTTCTAGATAGCCACAGGTTAAGTGTGCTGAAAGCGATTGATCAAGGAATTGATTTTACGACGTTCGAGCGATTGTTTGGGGAATTGATTTTTCCATATTTCAGTTTGACAGCGGCGCGCGGGTGAGAACGAACTAGCACGTTCATTCAAAGCGGTGAGAAACCAGTGCGTTCTGTGAACCAGTGCGTTCTTCTGTGCATGTGCTCATGCTCATGATAAAACGATAACTGAGATCAACTTAAAGTAAACAGATTGACAACAGTTTAGTGCAAACATTACTACTGTACGCCAGCGTTGCGAAAGGTTAAAGTCCAACTTGCTTGTGTCCCGTTCTGTTCACCAGTACAGTGTCAGTGGCAGTGTTGCGAAAAATAATAATTTATGTCGTCTTTTGCGAAGATCAATTGGTTGATAAACAGTCTTTTGATCTCTCAAATCTTGCGAAATCCAACTTTTAGTCTCACAGGTCAGTAAAATAGACATTCCTTGATCAAAGCGTCAGTGCAGTTCGACACGTCGGCAAACAAACAAACGCAAAAATCACATTTCTTGATCACCGCGTTAAGTGCATTTTACAATATTTAGCTGAAATCAGAAAAAAACTCCAACAATAATCACAAAAACAACTTATTTGAAATCCCTTCAAACTACAAATGCCCAGTTGCTGCATTTTCTAAAACAGATCTCGAAACTGGTTTGAAATATCATCATGCTGCACACATGCTTTCGTTGCCTCGTTTTTGTTTCTTTGACTTTGTTGTCGGTTGTTTTCGAAAACGAATCGCACCAGTTCTGTTACTTGAATACCACAGTTTCGCAATCGAGTGTCAGTTGGTGTAGTTTCACATCTGTATTTCAACTCGATGGTTTTTGCCTTCGTGGTGCATGTAATAAACGAAAATTTATGTCGCGAAGGATTTCTCATGCATCCAATGGCAGTTTCAATCCCTATATCATAACCAACAAGGAAGCACACGTGGTAAATGGAAATCCAACGGGTATTAAAAATGGGAGCAAGAACTCGAATGGTAGCAATAATAATGTGACAGATTCTAATAGTTTGCGTGGTGTGACACAAAACAGTCTTTCTTGTCAAAACGTATCGATCCCAATTGTTCAACAGCATTTCATGAATCACTGCT
>JAOBYH010347729.1:0-16019 GCA_025403525.1 Umimayanthus kanabou | reverse complement strand
TTGTTGTTGTTGTTGTTGTTGTTGTAGTGTCTAAGCAAGATTTGGGTTCTCGTTATACTCTGAGATATGTCTATTTCTAACTTTTCATAGATCAACAATATTTTATAGGCGTATTTTATTGGTTGTCCACTACAAGGCTATCAACTCATATCCCACTTGCGGATAAGTCAAAATGGCGGCAAAGTATAAATTTATCACTTTATATAGGCTTTGATCTTCATTTTGCGCACTGTGTTGTGAGTATTTGAATTAATCAATATTCAACGAGATTAAAGATGTAGCTTTGCACATTTTTTCCCCAATGTTTTCCTTATCAAGCAAATGCCTTCGTTTGTTTAAACACATGTCAAAATGAAACTGGAAGGGTTTTGTATGTTGATTGTTCCAGTAGAGACTTTACTGCCTTGTTAACCTTAATTCTCGGATCTTCATTCTCAATAGATGCTAAATTTGATATAAAGAGCATAACATACTTTACATGACGTCATCAAAATCATAAAGTTTGGAAAGAAAGCTGTTCTTTATATAAAAGAAATCGGATAATGGTATCCGATAAGCATACCTTTTAAAAAAATAACATCGATGTAGTATTCTTAATTTTTAAACAGTCGGCCTGAGTTCCTATATTTCCGAAATGTCACGAAATCCTTATACTTTAGCAGACTAAATTAAAATTTTACGATTTGATTAATGACTTCAAATGCTATTCGTAAACCCAATAAATCATGCATTGCGTGAAAACTATTAATCCTACAGTTTAAGCAACTTAGCAAAGACTGGGTTTTCTTTCACAATCAGAATTTTACTTCAAAGCCGAAAATAATTATTTGAGTTTGGCTAGCTTCTGCCATGCGTGTTCTGTTGAGGGATTCGCGGGAAAAGTGCGAGTTTCGATCTGTTGCTCGTCCAACATGGCGCCAGAAATCGAATTTTCCGCCTTCTCACAAGACTGCCAGCTATGCAAGGCTATCTGTAGTGGTAAAGGGAAAATTCGCGATTCAGATTGAAACTCGCAGTTTCCCGCGAGTCCCTCAACACAACAATTGAAAACACATGGCCAGAAGCTAGACAAAAAAAGAAAAAGCTCGAAATGCTTTTCATACATAGAACATTGAAGTCATGAGTTCAGTTTAGCAATAAACTTGTTTTTCATTATTCTTATTAATTCTCAGATTATTTACAATAAAATGTATCGATTTACACCGGAGGCAAACAAACGTTTTGCTATTTTTAGCTGTAGGGAACTGATTTTAAAAGGATAATTATGTTAACGTCAAGTGCCATTTTTTCAGTTTAGGTGATTTTATGTCAGTTTTTATTGGATTCATTCTTATACCCAGATGACGAATTCCCATTTAAATTAAGTTAAAGCCATATTGGCAGCCGCAGGAGATTTTGCTGGAATGCTGGGCAATATTGTCAATTATTGTTAGGCCCGATGAATTCTTCTTATTAACCCAAGTTAAAAAAGGACGAGTTTCTTGCTTCTTATAGTGTCAAGCTGTTGTCGTCAGTGTGGCAACAAACTAAAAACAAAAACGGCTTCAAACAAAATGATTGGAGTTAGATAATAGATATATGTCTCAATTCACAGATAAACACGTGTTACAGAAGTATTTATAGTGGAAGAACCAATTAGCAGAAGAAATTAGCTGTAGATTATAATCTACTTATTGACTGATCTCTCTTGGCTACTCACACATAAATATTTAATGTAGAATGAAACTGTAATAAAATAAGACTTTTTGTTTGGTTGTCTGCCCAATAGAACAAAAATCAAACCTCCATGCGCAATTGCCTTTAATTTATAACTTTTTACGTCACTAATATCTAGCTGTAACCGATTGGGTTCGCTTTCAAAAGCAGCTCAAATAAATACAAGAACACACAAACAAACACGGTACTGAAAACAAGTAAACTTTACAAACTAAAACCTTTTTAATGTTGTACTTTGACTCCAAGATATAAAATGAAACCACTGCACTTTTCAACAATTTAAAAACAGGCGTGCCCCTTTTGTTGAAAATCTTAAACAAAGCTTTAACTAAGAAATTGCGTGATATACATTGAGTTTTTACTCAAAGGCTGTTTTTCAATAACTATTAAATTGGTTTATACTGAGAACTGAATCGAACACATACAAATGGTTGGCTTATGTATCATTAGCAACATAATTAGTGTTAATCTTTACTGTTTCAAAATTCAACTCTGACAATGCAAAATTAAGTAAAGGCTAATCAATTTTACTGGTAATTTTCAATCACATCTGCTGAAATCAAAATCAATATCTTAGTTTTCAAGAGTTTTCTCAGGTTTTCATTTTCATATTTTCCAAGAAACTTCAAGTAGTAGTATTCTTATCTGTGTATCAGACGTTTTAACTAAATCTGGTCTTCATAATTTGCTGTAATCCGTTTAAATTAATTAGAAACATGAAAAATTATATTTACAGTTCAAACGGCAAAAGAGACTTATACAAATGAAGGCATTTTGCACAAGCGTTCATTGTGCGGCTTTGCTAAAAAAAATTAAACACTAGAATTTTGTATTACGGCAAAAAGTTAACATAAAATGTTATTGTAAGCTTTTTACTAAGCAAAGGCAAGGCAGTTGTTTTCATAAGTTTTCTATTAGTTACTGAGTCTTGAGTCAATATATAAATCCCAAATTTTCTATCTTTTCAATAGTGCCGTGATTCCTGTGTATCACGGATGAGACTGACATATATGTTAGAAAACACATACACACTCTTTTTTTAGAAGAACGTCTAATTTTTGGGCTGAGGCTGAATGTTCTTAAATATTTTGAGGATTTCAGCCTCAAATGTTCTTAAAATGTCCTAAAACATGATTGTTAGTATTGGGTGTGCAGTTGTTATTTTTCATTCGTACAAACCAACCGGAAACACAATTACGCTTTATTGAATTAGCCGCTACCCTGGCCGGCAAGAAAGAGATATAATAACAAACAGAAATTATTTTAAATTATTATTATTATTATTATTATTTTAAACGAACTTGTACATGCACAACACTAAAGGCGATGTTGCACTGATGAACATCAGCCTAGTAACAAATTAATTCCATGATCTTGTGCGGTATCCAAAATAAAATTTGTTATTCCTCAGCCTCAGTATGTTCTTATAATGTTCTTAAATTTTGGGCATTTTTCAGCCTCATATTCTTATATAAAAGGTTCTCATCATAAAAAAGAACGCATTCGACATTATTAGAAACTGCAGAAGTTAAAAAAAATACCTAAGCCTTACCCTAGCCCTAAATGTATACTTAACCCTAGCCTTAATGAGCCTATGTGCCCACGGTCGTGTTGTCCAAAAACCGAAGACTGTTGTCTCACGAAGCAATGAGTCATGAGTTACGATTCGATGAATCGATCAGTCAATACTCTGTAAGTCAAAATAAATCACCAATAGGTCGTTTGTCTCAGTCATAAGACCGTGATGTGTGATCATCAGATACATGAGCAATGTGACAAACACAATTTTTGAACACCCGGTTGTTCGAAAGTGGGTTAGCTCTAACCAAGGGTTAAATTTTTAACCCGCGATTGAGTTTACCTCTTTAAAGATTGATTTGGGCTGTTATTTCTGGTTTACGTAATTGGGTTTCCTTGGAGTGTACTTCAATAATACTTTAGAAAGACCGGGCGTGTTTCTAAAGAAAGGAATCTTAGTTGAAAGTTTCGCCTAACCACTGGTTAAATTTAACCCACTTTCGAGCAACCTGGCCCAGAAAGTATTAAATTACATGACCAGCAACCTAATCCTATTCTTAACCCTAACATAACCCTAACCGGACATAAACCTAAGTCTAATTAACCCTGAATTTCACCTTTAAACCCTTCTTTTCATCGAGTCGTTGACTCATTAGGCCTACGTTGGGACAGAAAGTCGTCCAAAATTATCACCTTATCACATGCACCTCAACCCATAACTCTCTTTGTCTTGCCTTAATTCGCAAGAACACAGGCGTCAAAATTTCCTTATTTCAACAAACATCATCATAATAGCATCAATAGTAGTACGAATAATAATATCAATAATAATAATAATAATAATAAGGATAAGGACATTTACGAGGAAGTTTCATTCAACACACAAATATATTTTATTCAAAATAGAGATAACTAGAAAAACAACATATTATTAAGATTCTAAATTTACAAATTGCAAAAACATTTCTTCTTAAAAAACTGACTTGCGAATAATAATAATAATAATAATAATAATAATAATAATAATAATAATAATATCAATAACGATAAGGATAAGGACATTTACGAGGAAGATTCAGTCAACACACAAAAATATTTTATTCAAAATAGGGATAACTAGAAAAAACATCATATTATTAATAAGATTCTGAATTTACAAATTGCAAAAACGTTTCTTCTTAAAACATTTTTATAAAGGGTTCCACTCAGTGTATCGAAAATCCAGGCTAAAACCATGCATTATCCATGATGCGATATATATGAGGAACTATTGGTCTTCTGGGCTCTATTTCACTTTCATTCAATGTAATTTTACTCAGCTTCAAATTTGTCTACAAATGCAGTTCCACACTCCCCTACTGAGGAGCCCATCCTTAGTAATAGGCCCATCATGTGCAAAATGCGAGCAGATTAAATATTTTTATAAAAGAACCATTTCCCTGCATTTTCTATTATTACTTCGAAGTTGTGATACTAAGTGCTAACAAGAATCTCTTATTGATTAATTCGACAGGAAACGTATTTTCCCGACAAAAGTACATAATATAAGGATAGCATTATGTCAAAGTTTAATGCAATCCATTATCGGAATGAAAGAGGTATTTCCTCTTCAATCAATAGATCGTCTCGTGTGTCTTTAGGTCTGTTGACAGACGAGGATCTGTAAATTAGCTAAGTCAGTCAAGCAATCAAAAGTTGTAAGATCTTTTTCGTAAAATTGGGAAAAATTACCGGTAAGAAAGCGACGAAACTGTTTGGCAGAAAGACATTATTTTTCAGGATTATGGCTAAACGTAAATTACTTTAAGAAAATTTTGTTAGTATATTCAAAGTGGAAAAAGCGACGCTAGACTTTTTGGTTTCCGCAGTTTATTTAGATGACTCATTAAAAGTTCGATTATGTTGTTTTTACGATTTCTATTATTAATTTTGTCGTTGCTTCTCAGTTTCCTTTTTTACAGAACTGTGTATTTCAGTCTCGATCTTAAGCAAAACAAACTTGCGTAGATAATATTTTTCGTATACTCGGGCGATGAATTTGATGCAGCTTTGCCAAGGAGCTAATCATCCTGATCTTTAAATTCAGCCTTAGTTTCTTGACATGATAATGATTTCAAACAACTCTGGTTTTCCAAACAATGATGTAATGGTGTAGTTTGTGCTAAGTCCAATCTAATTATTTTCCCAAGCATTCATGCTGACATTTCCGCTTTGATATATATTATATACTTGAATTTTAATATCATATTTTTAAACAAACAAGAAGCAAACTTTATTTCCTTCTTTTCCCTCTTATGACTCAAGAAAACTAGTACCTCGATGGCAAGCAGAGGGTAATGTTGGTTTCATATTAAGTTTACCATCGCTCTTGTGATTTCTTGATCTGTTTGTACAAAAAAAGTTGAATTGTCATCACGCATATATAATTTTGCACCGGGAAGCCGTCATCAAAGTTTAATTCACTTTAGTTTAGTTTATTAACTTAATTTCACATCTCATTGTTGCGGGATGAACCCAATCATGGAACTAAAACACCAACTAAAGTTAAATAAACGCAGTTTAGATTGCGGCCTTTTAAAAAATGTGAAAGGCGACGATTGCGAGAAGGTTAACTTGCAAAGCTTAAGGTTTCAACACACGCAAAGAGAACAAGTGATTAGGAAACTTCCCACGAAAAGATTCTTCACTTGCTCTTGTTTCGTCACGTTTCGCTGAAACAGTAAAACCACCTGCCCCATCAAACCCGTCGCTCCTTAGAGTTTGTATCACCACTACAAGATTGTTTTTGTTTATCAAGTATCGCTGAACAGCAGGCATATACAAACGAAAGCCACTCGGTATAAAGCACATTGTTACGACTTTATATGCTGTTGGAGGTTTCCTTGCCCAAATTACTTTTGTATCGTTTTCTTGAAGCAAAGGTTGAAAAGGTGTAAGAATCTTAGCGTCAGCACCTGCCTGAAAATTACATGCACTCCTTGAATTGATGTTATAAAGGGTGTGAAAAGCCTGATAAAATTAAGCTGAAACTCGTGAAAAAGATTTTTTTCTCCGTTATCAACGTATCATTATACAAATACTAAACTTCCAAAACAAGACATTAAACAGTTCGTTTCATTTTGAAAGACGGGAAAATTTGGAAATTTTGTTCAAACGTTAATGTGAAGGAAGACCCAAGAAAGCGCCTGAGAATTTAGTGCGAAAAGCGCAGATGGAAGATTGATTGAGGTGTGAATTTGCTGGACTCATATAGCTGCGTGTTAAACTTCGCACGAACACAGGTTTTCCAAGATTATGTTTTTATTGCAAGCGTTCTTTGTTGTATATAGTATCCTAACCCCTCTACAACAGAACCCGTTGATAGTTTTGTTGACACTTAATCGCTAAGAATAAGCTCAGGCGAGTCAGTGAGCAAGAACAAGGTTAAATTTTGTTTTTCTCATAATGAAGACGAACACAAAAGCAACAAACCCCCAGAAAACTAACTAAAGGAAGTTAAAAACCCGAGAAAATTAACGGTTTTAGCATGTTCTTCCCTTTTGTCATTGAAAGTTTGAACATAAAACAGTGATAGCAATGTAAGATTCAATGTGGTTTTATTTTTGTTCATTGTCTTAATATGGAAAAAAGTATTTACAAAGTTATCTCGAAGTTTTGTAGAAAGCGTCTTAAGTGTTTTTTATTTACAGGCAGTTATCTGATCGTTGCGCAATTCACTGGAAAACATCGATTGCTTCAAATTCTGTTCCTTCATGTAAAACAATTAATTACATCTTTTGATAAATTACGATCTATGATACACCGCTTCTCAGCCAAAGTGCAAGAAATTTTCCTCTTCTTGACCCTTCACCAAGAAACGCTCCCAAATGGTGCGACTAGTTTACAGAACGAACCTTATAAAGCCATTTTGTGTATATAGTCAATCACCATTTGAGCGCAAAGTTAACTCGGTTGTCAATTTTCCCTCTTTTTATTTAATTGATAAATTCTCGTTTCTGCTTTAACTTTCTGCTAAAAAGCTTGTTTGGACCAAGTGAGGTAAAATATTGAGCTGATGTACTATTAATAGTAATTAGTTTGGCCAGAAAATGCATCTTGTATTTCTGGTAGAAGAATGATTCGATTGTTTATAACGTTCAGATCAAAATCAAAATCCATAGCAGTTCGTTTATCTTAAATATCTTGTTCTTCTTTTTGTATGTGAGCATTATTGTTCGAGTGGCAGTCACCGCTACTATGACTAAGGTTAGGGCTCGGCCCTCCTTGACTCTGAGCTTTTTCTTCTGCCTGCTGTCTTTTCCACTTGGTTCGACGGTTCTGGAACCAAACTTTTATCTGGGTTTCTGAAAGGTTCAGGTATGTTGCAAGTTGTTTTCGCTCTGTGCCAACAATATAATGGTTCTTTTCAAACGCGTTCTCGAGATGTAGAAGTTGAGTTGGGGTGAAAGCTGTTCTGATCCTTTTCGGTCTTCGGCAAGCAATAAATCCTGCAATTAATATGAGTGATACATAGTTTAGAAGACCTTAAAAACATTTTTACTAATTTACACTAGTTTTGACAGTTCCTAGAATCTCCAATTGCCTAGAGACATAGTTTCGGAATTATCTTTAAAAACTATGCGATTGGTTTTTCCCCAAATAAATTGAGTTATGACTTGATCCCTTACACAGAAATTGCAATGAAAACAAGAGTAAATTAGCCTGGTTAAATTATTTACCGAAATGAAAAGGCAACTGAAATTATTGTTTTCCCGCAGTTGAAGTAGTTTTTTTAGAGGTGACAAAGTGCTACATATAATCTCGCCAATAAGTTAGCATAGCAGAACTAAATGAAATAGAAACTACACCAACTATCTTAGTTACCTAGTCAGCGATATTTAAAGTCACTTCAAATGATAAATTGATACGCCAAACAAGCTGGAAATGAGATCTTACCATTGTGAAGAGATCCCGCATATCCACAGTTGATATCATGAACATAGCGGTGACTGGAGGCACACGGGTAAAACGAAAAGGAACTGCCGGAATTATAGGACGAAAGCCCATGAAGGCCGGGATGAGAATCGAATCTCACCGCCATAGGATAGTCTTGTGATCCCTTGTACCCATAACTGCTCTGCTGAGTGGTGCTTGAAATAGCAGAACTTGGTCTGTACATCGAGTTGATGAAAGATGATTGAGGGCTCGGCTCGTAGGCATGCATTTTGACTTTTTCAGAAATTTCAACTGGTCCTTGCCTTTCTGCTAGCGATCTTCAACTGACAAGACTGTTCTAACCAATCCAATTATATAGCTTACAATTTAATTACTATTACAATACATTGTTTCTGATTTCAAATTAATGATCGCAAACTAATTAAAATAATCAGCTAAGTGAAACAGTCATTCCGGATGCGAAAAACTAATGAAAACTGCAAAACTTTGAAATGAAATGAAAATGGAATCGAACACAGTGAATATAATCAAACTTTCTCCAATTTACACAAAGACGAACAGTTCTCAAGATTTATGTGTCATTTCCCGTTGGACTTTTGTCGGTTACTGACGTGTTTCCCTGTTGGCCCAAAACACCTGATCGAGTTGTTAAAATAGAAGAAAATGTTTTCTTGATAAGAATGTAAACACAATTGTAGCACAATGATCGCTCCATTCGCACAAGCGTTCAAATTAATGAAGTCAACCACCAGCAAAAAAACTGAGCAACTAACATAGGAATAATGCAAATTTCTAATCTGAAGATAAGCTCAAAGATACATTTATCAGTGGGATGCTTGTTATCATGAAAAGCACCAGTAACAAGTTATAGAACCAAAAGTTCATGGGAAATCAAGTGCAAAGCGAGATGGAACTCCGTGAAAAGATCGAATCTTTTGTCATGATCGTCGCCAACACCGCAATTCTAAATGAAACCCAACAGATGGCGAAGTGAAAATAACTTCATTACAATTTAATAATCCCCTGCAGCCCACTTTGGGACTACTACTAAATAACAAATTTCAATTAAGGACTAAATTTTACGAAATTATTGAAAAAAGAGATATCAGTTTGCTTAATGAAATTGTCTAGAATTCTGTGTTAGTTTTGGTTCCACATTCATACCGATAGCCAAGTTTCAGTTATTCAAAGACTTCTTGGTTTCAGCCCATTAGTTACTGACAAAAGCTAGGCATTGTTTATTTGAACAAAAAAACAAAATTTACTCTATAAAGAAGTGTCTGCTGAATTTCACAGTCGATTTATTTTGAGCAAAGCAAATTGCAATTACCAAAGATCCGGCGGGCTCGTCCAAAGCATGTATCATGCACATTGTCAAAATGTATCTCCTGAATGAATGAAAAGGAATGTTTTATTGACTTGTTGAATTTTGTCTGAACATATTAACTCATCAAAAAGACTTTCTAAGCTCATAGGATATAAGAAAAGTACCCTTTGTTTATTTCAATAAACTACGGGTCCCACTTCCCCTAGAATTCAGCATTGCACAATAAACTACCATGTATTCGCTAACAATAAATAAATTAGAACAACGAAATTGATGAACGGCGAATTGTTCTTGTTTATACGCGTAAAACCTCCCACGAGAAAGTCTTTCTTTGGAAGAGTGAAAACTTAATTTCTGTTTTACTAAGAGCTTTCTTTCATCCTCTTAAGCAAGGGTCTAATAAGTTTGGTAAAGAGTCGAATTTTTTAAAAGAAATGTTTGGCGAAAAATTGTTCACTACTATCGAATCGAAAATTGGAGTAAATTCAGATATTCCAAGTTCTTTCTAGAATCAGCAAATCTGCATCTCGTAAATTAGGATTTGCTAGGTTCGCCAGCTTTACGTCTTAAAACTATTTTAACTTTGATTGATGTTTAAGGTGCCATTAAAGTTTTGATATTTTAAGCAAATGCTGTTGTTGCCCAATAATTCTCGATGCTTGAGCAATTCGCCAATCTTTGTAATGGAAGGGAATTACTTCTAACTGAAGTCATCAAGAAATGATACCCTAAGTCGAGTCTTATTACGTAAAAAGACCAACTGCAGCGCAATCTATTCCTGATTTGTGATAGTTTACATTAATCCCAGTATCCTGCCAGGCGAATGAATTCGTGTGTGATAACTTACAACTATTTGAATGTGTGTGGGTTTTTCAAACAGTGATTACTTTAAGGTTAACACAAATTATGGCGTTGTGACTTGCAATATCAGTTCAAATTTCAAATCTTGTTTTCGGAAACTCTTTGGTCAAATTAATCTGACCTTTAATTTTTGTTTCAAATAAGCATTCTTATCAAAAATCATCTACTGATCTTTATTGAAAAAAATTTAAATTAACTCATCATAAGCTTTGCAATCAACTTTCAACACTACGGATTAATTTCCTTGCAAAGGGGGTTAAAAGTTTTCGATTTCTCTTTTAAGGTCGTAATGGATCGAAGATTTTCCATAAAAGATTTATGATACTCTAATCAATTTGGTCGCCCGTCGGTGCTCGCTTTTTGTAGTTTCCTTTCTACCGCCTGGGAACTCGTCATCTGCAGGTATTAACTACACAAACACGAAAGTACATTTTCCATGGAAGTGTTTATAATTAATGCAAACACCTATCGCATAATACAATTTGCAACTGCGCAGCGAATCATCAAAAAGACCAAATGAATGTAGCTAACTCTATTAACCAAGGTTTTGAAGCAGTATCTTTTAAGCGGCAAAAGGTTGAAAATGCTTGATGTTTTAATATATATTGGGTTGGCCTGCACAACTCAATGGGTTTGTTTGAGGAAATATTCTTAATCAAAATACACAAAAACAGATAAAGCTGTAATGTTCTTAAAGTTTAAACTATCAATTGTTTTTCAAATCAGTGCAAACATTAATGAAGTTGAGAATTATATTGAAGAGTTCATAACTGCAGCTGTGACACTTCGGCCGAAGACAATTATATATTTTCGTTTTATAGTTTTGCGTTCATTGAATGTATGAAAGGCGCTAAACCTAATCGTGAATCCATCACTTGATACTCGTGAAAATCGGCTACTTAATCTGCCATTGCCATTGGGTTTGTTTTACCGTGTTGGTCAATAAAGATATACAGATAAATGTTTCGAGTGATGTCTCTGTTTTTAATAAAAATTCACGGATTTGGCGAACTATTCGAGAAGATAATGCAGGGGAATTTTTTTCTATTTTTCATCCAACTTCTAATGAAATTGCTAGCAGCAAATGTTTTGGTGTCTTTGCTTTTCGTTGATGTAGAGAGACCTCTGATCTTGAGATTTCTTTTTAGCAGTTAAATATTATTTTTGTATTTATTTGTACATTACAAATATTGCTATCGCGATATGAACTGAAAGTCTTCTCTGGCACAATTCAGAGGCACAAATTTGGACATGACAAAACAGCTGATGCTAACTTCGTCATGGTAAATGATTTCAAAAATTATTAAGCGACATTATTCATTAATCAGATAATATTTACTAAAACTATGGGTAACGAACAACAAATTTAAGCATGTTTCTCCGCTTTTAATATTTCAAAACTTTAATAAGTATTAAAACTGGAATGCAAAACACTTACAGTATTCACGAAATATCAAATCATCGTAATATACTTTTTGCACACATTTTGAGGACAACTATCGCAAAGTAGATGTCACATATAGTGTAATTTCTAGTGCTTAGGAACAACTAACTCTTTTTGCAAGTAAATCGAAGTTGCAACAGCGAGTTGTTTTGATAAGTCCTCTTGTTTTGGTCAAAATAACAAGAACACACGTTTATCCCCCCCAGCGAGTTAAGTTAAACATATCCTCGGTAGACAATAAGAAACCATACATCCTCAACGAATTTGATTTGCGGAAAAAATCGAAGAAAGAAAGTGAATAATGTTCGTCATTATAATCTTCATCGGTGGGGCTTGGTGGGGCGATTAGCGGAAGACAATGTGGGCAACCCGATCAGTGCGAATTCTATCTCTTTTAAATCTGTCTTTAACGATATTTATTCCCAGAACAGTTAAAGCCAAAGGCACTGCGGCGGTTCGTTGACAGTTGAGGTTAATCTTCTATTTATTTCTGTACTCGGTTTCTTCAGCAGTTTTCAGTAAATTAAACGAAAGAGCATGATGTCAACTGAACATACAGGGCGGGATAATTTTCTCATAGCTAAGCAGTGCGCGCATTCCCTAGTAAACACATTTCAATATTTTGGTGTTTTTTTTATGTGGTACTGTGAGTATATATTACACTTTGGTTTCCTCGTGACTAACATTATTAAAAACATATTTTTATACCTGAAAGTAACACTCTGAGCTACCCACTCCAGAACAGTTCATTTAATATACGCTAATTTTGTTGTGCTCTTAAACATAGCGGTGCGAACAATTGCCTTCCCGCCAAGGCTGACTTTTCAGGTTTCGCAGCGAGAAATAAGCAAAGCAACAAACAGTTAAAGTCAACATTTTTAAATCTATTGTAATTCGGTTGAGGAGATCAAACTTCTTTACGGCTAACGAAACAAGGGCTAACTACATGTGATGGCTTCAGTTAACTCCCGCCGGAGAACTTCAGCCTTCCTTCAAGGAAAGCGGAAAAAGATTTGAGTTGTTGGGAGTAAACTGGTGAGAAAATTATTTGAAGAAAGAGCGAAGTATTTGTATTTAGAGTCTGTGGTTATTTCAAGTTACGTAGAGGTAGTCAGACAGTATAGCTGTATGGTATGACTGTCTATGAGTGCATTAGAAAAAACATATCAGAGCGAAAATCTTTGCTTTGCTCTATTACACTACCCTTTTTATAGGAACCTTTTTCATAAACGCTAAAATTTGTCAAAATTTAAGAGAACATGTTTGATAACATTCCTCATGCTGAGAAAACGAAAGAAAAACTAACCTATAGGTATTGAAAATAGAACAGTGAACCGCTGCTAAATATCGTGAGGTTCACGTTGATTTTGGTGAATAGGTTATAGCAATACATTTTTGGGTACATATATGAAGTGCGTTAGATGTTGGGAGCAGCTTTCGAATGTACTTATACAGGCACAAATCCATAAATATCAAGAACGCTTTTAAGATCATTTGAGACTGAGACCCTGGGAAACTCCAAGCTAAGAACATTCAACGTCGCCCAAAAAATAAATGTTTTAAAAAAATGAAAAGTAGCTCTCCCGCGTTCAACATTTTTGGTTTTGTATTCAAATTTATTTTTTCTTAGAATTCAAAACATATTGTAATTTATTCGTTTTCATTTTTTTATTACAAAAAGTGTTGATCATTTATCTAAAGAACAAATGTTAGGCTTAATTTCAAAGGATCGTTTCAAACACAAACAAGAACGCAAAACACACGTGTACGTAACTTCTCATTTGCCAATCGGCCTTTCCCGGAAGACAATACTCGATGTTCTTGCAACAAGTAACTAATAGAACCATTTAAGTTATATTTTCTTGTCTAAAAACATTCCCTCTGTTCTGCTGTTTCAAAGTATTTGATGCAATTGTTTGAAGTTGTTGTCTATAGGCTATACACTTAATTCAAGAAAGATTTCTCTTTCAAAAACTAAAACATAAAGATACAATCTAGTAGAGTTCTGGAAAATTTAACGTCCCAACAATGGAATACTGTTTAGTGTGTGTTTATTTCATAGGTTTGTCACACTTTTGAGTTGCATCATTATAAATCTACACGTGCATGCATACAAACACCTTTATAACCGAGTTTGGAGCTGTTTTGCCCCAGGTAGTCATTGACTGTACAAACGGAACAAGGGGAGGGTCTGTGCAAAGATATAACGGGTTTGTTAAGATTATTATCTTATGACACTTCAGATATACAAGTTTTCTTTTCCTTTAGAGAATTTAGTGGGTTTCTAATTTTAATCTTTAAAAAACTGCTCGAGTACCGTAATTAGGGCATTTGTTAGAACTTTGCATTCTTGAAGGGGGAGGGACCCAGCCATTAGAGGTTGGCGCTCATTGGAGAAATCCTTTTGATTTTAGAAGGGACAAGTATCAGAAGAGACAGATGTTTATTCATTTTAGCTTATAATCAGTTAAAAAACAACCCACTTTTATATAGCACGAACGAGTTCTCAACCGAAAAGTCAGGCTACATTTCCTCTTATAAATGTTCTCGGAGTAGTATAAAACTTGTAGAATTGTAAATCGTATGTCATTGTATGTACAGGCAACACTTCAGGGAGATAGAAGGGATGGAATGGGGGCCGCTTAGTAGAGTAAAGACGTTAACGGTGCAGCAAAGTAAAGTGAAGTGAAATGTTGTGACGTTACGTATCTCAACGTAAAGTAGAGTAAAAAGAAAGTAAAGTGAAGTGAAGTAAAGTAAAGCAAAAACAAAGCAAAGCAAAATAAAGTAATAATAATAATATAATAATAATAATAATAATAATAATAATAATAGTATAGTAGTAGTAGCGCTAGTAGTAACAATAGAATTTATTCAGTTTGGAATCCAAAACGTTAGCTACCTGTTTACATTCGAGCTGTGTGTTTAATTATATACGTATATAAATAGGAAAAGATAAACATGGGTAATATAATAAGACTCACAACTTACAAGTTATAGTATAGTAACATATAGGAACAATAAGAATAACAACACCAACAATAATTCAAAGACAATCTCAAAGTAATGTAAAGTACGACACAGTATAGAGAATATTAAAGTAAAGTAATAATAACATAAAGCAAATTAAAGTAAAATAAAGTAAAGCAAAACAAAGTAAAATAAAGCACATCAACTAAATGAAGTAAAGTAAAGTAAAATAACTTAAAGAAAAGAAAAGAAAAGTAATGTACAGTACAGTAAAGTACAAGTAAAATAAAATAACGTAAGGTAAAGGGACGTAAAATAGAGTAAAGTACAGTACAGTAAAGTAAAGTAAAATAAAGTAAAGTAAAGTGCAGTAAAGTACAGTACAGTACAGAGAAAAGTAAGATAAAGTAAAGCAAAACGAAATAAAATAAAATATAGTAAAGTAAAGTAATGTAAGGTAAAACAAAGCAAAGTACAGCAAAATAAAGCAAATCAAAGTAAAGTAAAGTAAAGCAAAGCAAAACAAAGCAAAGCAAAGTTAAGAAAAGTAAAGTAAAGTAAATCAAATGAAATCAAAGTAAAGTAAATTTAAGTAAAGTAAAGTAAAGTAAAGTAAAGTAAATTAAAATAAAGTAAAGCAAAGCAAAGCAAAGCAAAGTTAAGAAAAGTAAAGTAAAGTAAATCAAATGAAATCAAAGTAAAGTAAATTTAAGTAAAGTAAAGTAAAGTAAAGTAAAGTAAAGCAAATCAAATCAAATCAAAGTAAAGTAAAGTAAAGCAAAGTTAAGAAAAGTAAAGTAAAGCAAATCAAAGTAAAGTAAAGCAAAGCAAAGTAAAGAAAAGTAAAGTAAAGTAAAGTAAAGTAAATCAAATCAAATCACAAAGTAAATTTAAGTAAAGTAAAGTAAAGTAAAGTAAAGCAAAGCAAATCAAAGTAAAGTAAAGTAAAGTAAAGCAAAGCTAATCAAAGTAAAGCAAAGCATAGCAAAGTTAAGAAAAGTAAAGTAAAGTAAATCAAATGAAATCAAAGTAAAGTAAATTTAAGTAAAGTAAAGTAAAGTAAAGTAAAGTAAAGTAAAGTAGAGTAAAGTAAAGTAAAGTAGAGTAAAGCAAATCAAAGTAAAGTAAAGCAAATCAAAGTAAAGTAAAGCAAAGCAAAGTAAAGTAAAGCAAAGTAAAGTAAAGCAAAGCAAAGCAAAGCAAAGCAAAGCAAAGCAAAGCAAAGCAAAGCAAAGCAAAGCAAAGCAA
>JAOBYH010346618.1:0-16036 GCA_025403525.1 Umimayanthus kanabou | reverse complement strand
TTTTTTTGACTGGAAGTTCATTTAAAGTATATTTATATTCTGCGAAAATCTCAATTTGGACATTTTGATCCGTTCCAACGTGAACGGTAACCTTAACTCTTGCAAAATTCTAACAAATAGTCAAGCCCCAGAACACGACACAGCATTGCATGCAATTGCGCGCAAGGAAAACATTGCATATGGTGTGTACTACTGCAATTGTTTCGCGCAGCACTGCATACAATATTGCAGATGTAGAATTGCACAAAGGTCTGATGAAACAGCAAACGCTTCCGACGTTGGCATATTTCACCGCTGACCACGAAAACACTACTGCACATGTAAATCGGTTGCAGGGCGTGGCCACACTGATCAAAATAACTGTGTGCAATGTTACATGCAATGATGTTGTAACTTGTCCCCAGACCCCTTTACCCTGTTTCCCAAGCATTCCGATCAAACAGTTGAATATTCAGCTGATCAGCTGTCCACTGATTTTACGGCAGTGATGGCTTCTCCAAGATATCTGACGAAGCGCTGAACGTCTTCAAACGTGTTGTACAGTGGAGCGGGAGCCGCCCTGATCACATTCGGCTCTCGAAAATCCACCTGTAATGATGGATTTACAAGTAAGAATCTATCCTCTGTTACGGCACTAACAACTACAACAGCTCCAAGACAACAAGTGAAACTGCTATTGTGTTCCTAGCCTTCGCCACTGATATTTTGACTGCCGCAGCTACAGACACTGACCTAACTATAGTCATAAGGCGCAACCAAAGCCGTAGCCGTTACTATACTATCATCATAACCTTAGCTACAGCCATAACACACGAAAATGATGACAAGAACCAAGACCATAGCTACTGCCACAATCAGCTCTAGCCACAACCACAGCCATAATAACAATCATAGCTCTAGCCAGAGCCTTAGTCTTAACCGTAGCTCTAGCCATAACCATAGCTCTAGCCATATCAATTACCTTGACCATAGGCTCTAGCCATAATCCTTATCATAGCTTTAGCTCTAGCCATAACCATAACCTTAACTCTGGCCATAACTCATGAAAATGACGACGAGAGCCAAGACAGTGATCATAAAACCATAGCCTTAACCATAGCCATAGCCATACCCCTAACCACAACCATAACCATAATCATAATCATAACCATAACCACAACCACAATTAACCATAACCATAACCATAACCACAACCATAACCATAATCACAACCATATCCATAGCCATAGCCATAACCATAGCCATAGCCATAGCCATAACCATAGCCATAGCCATAACCATAATCATAACCACAACCACAATTAACCATAACCACAACCATAACCATAACCATAACCATAACCACAACCATAGCCATAACCATAGCCATAGCCATAACCATAGCCATAACCATAATCATAACCATAATCATAACCATAATCATAACCATAACCATAACCACAACCACAATTAACCATAACCACAAACCATAACCACAACCATAACCATAACCATAGTCATAACCATAACCACAACTATAACCATAACCATAATCATAACCACAACCACAACTATAACCATAACCATAACCATAACCATAACCACAACCATAACCATAACCACAATCATAACCATAACCATAACCACAACCATAACCATAACCATAGCCATAACCTTGGCCCAGTTCCTCAAAGGGCGATTAGCGCTAACCCAGGATTAAAAGTTAGCCCACCGATGGATTTTGTTTCCCAGAGACTGACTCAGGTAAGTGATACGTGTTCGAACAACGTTTCCTCAAATAGTAATAATTAATCCGAAATCTGACCTAACAGTAGACCTAATCCTGGGATAGTGTTAAATCGGTTCTTGAGGAAAAGAGCCCAGAACCATAGCCGTAGCTCTAACCATAACTCCCGACAATGACAACGAGAACCACGACAGTGATCATAATATAACCAAAGCCACAGATAAACAAAGTCACAGCCTTAACTATAAATCAATGGTCGTTGCTATTGCTGCTGCATTACTCATGGATCAGATTTGTTTCTCATCTTTCACAAGAAAGCTACGCAGCAGTCCATCCGTATTTTGTCCGCGTTAAGGTTTTCTCTGCCTGTAACTCTTTTAGTTTAGGAATAAATGGGAGCCTGGTTTTACTTGATTTATGATTTGGCTCCGAGGTTCGAAGTTATCTGGCACCCTGCGGTCAACTTGTGAATTTCGGCACAATTATAACTCAGTTTTCAATAATTAACCCTATTGTTTTGTACCGTATTCGGTGACATTACCGTTTTTTTTATTCAACTTCCTATTAAAATGCTAGTCTGCTTAACGGTAAATTACTGGAACCAATTACTAACCACCGAACTTTTCAATATCTTATGTGCTCAAATGAACATGACTTAGTACATGTTGCAGACCTTCCAACCTCTGAAATTCACAAACCTCGAGGTTTGAAAAATGAACAGGAAAAAACCTTCAGATTTGGGTCTCAAACCTTGAGATTTACACAAAAGCTCTAAATGTAATAAAGTATAACTTCAATGCCTAGCAATGTTTAAACTACTAAAAAAAATTTATCATTGTGTACTTTGGTTGCCTTCTTATAGTTTGAGAGTAGTTTCTCATCACTGCTTCGTTCTGCCATCTCGAGCATGAATAATCAAAATTTCGTTCCCGAACGGCATCTGCAAGACCCCACAATGTACACAATTATTGCTCCGAAACCAATATGATTGCCAAACATGCAAGTACAGAAAATAAAACAGGTTTGATTTTGGGCTGATTTCAATCACTTCTGCTTACCGTGAGATTTAGAGGTTAAACCGTGAGACCGTGAGATGACATCCTAGATCGCGAGTCTCATGGTGAAACTGTGAGAGTTAGAAAGTTTGATGTTGTAAAGAATGCACTGCATATTTACCACAACTCCTCTCTTCTCCAGCTCTTTGTGAACGTCCTTTATTGGAGCTGAAAATGATAATGAGAGCTGGCAACCGCGGTGAGCCGGGTCAGCGGGTGTTATAATACGAACATGCGGGTTGGCATTGCTCTCCCCAACGCCCATTTTTTTGTTAGGAGGTTCTTCCACTTCTTCACTGCTCTCCTGTTTACCATAAAACCGCAGCAACAGCAATTCTAGATATGCTGAAAATGCATCATGGAAATTACTTGTTTGATGACAGCTGTCTAGACCTAACTTCCCAATTTCTTTTTATCAAGTTTTACTATATAAAATGAGGAAGTCAACTTGTTTATCATTGCTATTCATTGCTCGTTGTTGTTATTGTTGTTGTTGCATATCTGTTTAGTTATTATAATATCCCTGTAACCAACTCAATAAACAAAGAAATAAAGAAAACTAAGACGAAAAAAATATTTTTGCGACAAAGTTACGACATTCTTCCGCGACAAAATAAAAAATATCATAAAAGAATGCTTAAAATATTATTTTGTTTAAGCTAAAACAATTACATTAGTACCACCACAAATATCAATGTCATATTAAAGAATTAGTCAATCTATTTATACATGTACCTGTTAGCAATTCGGATTTTTCTCTCAACTCTTTCATGGAGGTTTTCTCGAAAACCTGCAAAAAAACCCGGCAAAATCCAAGTAAGTAAGCTTAAAGACAAAGCTGTTTTAGGACTCCAAGTTGTGCAATTCGATCTTCCAATCCTTTGTATTATTGTAAATCATTAAAAAACCTCCTCTTTGATCACACGCTTCTGTCAAGGATCGATACACTTAAAGCCAATTTATTGACTTTTAAACCTCTTGTCGCGGAACATAATGTAAAAGTTGCTCATATCAGAATAACCTCGTTCCCAACCGCATTCTTTCCTAGGATGCGCGAAATCCATTTAGCTAAGAGTTCCGGTTCGCGGATTAGTTGAAACACTGAGCCTGGCACAACCAAAGGGAACATTTGTAGACACCAACTAGTACAGAACTTTGCCGTGCGCTAGTCTTTCAGGAATAACGAATTATGACCACATACTGACACCGACACTGAACAGGGGTCACACAGAAATTGGGCAATAAAATTCAATGACTTTTCCAGCACCATTTTAAATTTTCCATGGCTAAGAAATGCTGAAAACCCAGCCTTTTTGGGGCATACTTTTTACTTGATCACAAGGAGAATGTTTCCAGCTTTCAAACAGTAGGAAATATTTGGTCCAAAAAATGAAATTACATGACTTTTCCATGACCTCAGCCATTTTTCCTACATGTAAAATCCATGACTTCTCCAGGCCTGGAAAATGCAGTTTCAAATTCCATGACTTCTCATGACCGTATGAACCCTGCTGAAGTAGCAACATGTAAGATTACTACCAACAGTCGAAACCCTCTACCCTTGGGAACCAACACGATACACAAATTCATAAATAACTTAGCGTCCCATTATCTAATTGTAATGTTCACGAAGAGATCGAACATACAAAACCACAACAAGCGACAACGAAATTTTCTTCATATTCAAAATTTAAATTGTGCATTGGACAGAAGTAATTTATCTTCAAAGAGAGCAAATAGATGATAATGGAACGACCAGCCCAAAGAAATAAAAAACATTGAAGATATAAACAAAGTCAACAGAGCTATGAAAAAAAACCCCGCTCTTTAGCAAATGGATAAATGACTACAGTGCGTTTTAGCTGGTTTTAAATAATATAAATTTTATACAATATTTGAGAAATATCATAACATATTTTTGATAAACTATGAATAAGTTTATTTTATGTACTTGTAAATTAAAGTTTTCTGATCCCTTCATTGTCACAATACTATGTAAATTGGCCTGAAAAGCCCGAGGGGGGTGAGGGGGGTACAGTGTAGATGTATACATGTAAGTAACGCACGTTCAGACTGGCCAGCAGTGCGACTGTCTGCAGCACGGGCGGGTTGGAATTCTGAAAACCGTCGGCACCGGCAAGTGGTACGAAAGCTGTTGAGAACAAGACACGCGCGTGAGTTTCTACTTTGCTTGGGGAGCTCTAAATTTGGATTACTTCTGCGCTACCGTGGGTCCCTAGGGCTTGCTAGTTTGTGGTTTTTATCTCCCCTGCAAGGATGCAGTGTAAACAGACAAGGTTTTTATGTGCTAAAATCTACAATAAAACTTCATTTAAATGTGGGAGGGTACGAAATTAGGCTGAAATTCGGCGGGTTTTTGTAGGTTTTATGGTTTAGAGCTTCTTTCAGACCCCCCTCCTATGGTCACTAAATTGATGACCCTTGCAGATTTGGATCTTACTAAAAAACACTGTCTGTAGCCTCTATACAAAATAAAGAAAGAATTAGTATTCTTTTCTATTTTACAATTCATACTGCAAGCAACTACATTATTGCTTCTCAAAAGTAGCCTGCGTCGCAGACAGTCGTAAACGTCCGTGTACACAGTCTCCACAACGGTTCCAGTTCGCTTGTTCTGAGTACCCCGCTGTTTTTCACGAAAATTAGAAACCATTTCTGATTGGTTACTTTGGGTTAGTTTGTTACGCGCTTTTTGAATGGCCAAAAATTATGATCACGCTACAGTCAAGCGCTTATAACAAAAACAAATGCAGTTGCCGTTTCGGACCTGCTGAATAATGTCGGGTCCTCCTCATCCACGATCGCAATTGCTGGTACCCGAATGTTATTGAGATAACGGACCAGATCCTCCATGAGGGAACGAAGCGGCGAAATCACAACGACAACACTTGAACCTCGTGGTCTTCCAAACAAAGCATCGGCCGCGACGGGCAAGCACTGAAAAATTAACGATTTTCCGAAGCCCCTCGGTTCATCTACAAAGATATTTTGGCCTCCTAAGAATTCACGCAAAGATTTCTGCTGTTTTTCAAGGAGATTTTCATATTAAATTGCTTTGTCACAGCTTCAAACGCTCGCTTCCATCTTTCTTCCTCACTCACCGCCATTTTGTTTTTAATGAGAAAGCAGGAGAAAAGTCACGTGGACAGCCAAGCGGACGACCGCGGACCAAAATGATTGATGGCACACGAGAACACGCTTTCTGGAGCCGTTGCGCAGACGGACTATATTGACGTTTGAAAATAATTGACACGTCCGGCTGCAGCGCA
This sequence comes from Umimayanthus kanabou, assembly GCA_025403525.1. NCBI lineage: Eukaryota > Metazoa > Cnidaria > Anthozoa > Zoantharia > Parazoanthidae > Umimayanthus > Umimayanthus kanabou. Next base: position 9,965 of record JAOBYH010346618.1, on the reverse strand, counting down.
GGCTACCGATCACTTAACTAAATACTTAACTGATCCACCGAGGTCTGTAGTCACAACTGAAATATTTCAGCGCGGACTGCCAAAAATTCCGTTGTTCGGGCGTCGATGATGGTCGTCCTCACTCTGTCGTTTTCTTTCAACTTTCGCTTGTCTGCCCTTTGCGAGGCGACTTCTCGATCATAGTGCTGACAGTTTAATAGTGGCAAGTTTAAACTGGTATTCTTTTCGTCAATTTCAAAACACGTGTCCCCACGCTTGTAGAGTACATGGGGCTCAGGAGGTTATTTTTCAATCCTTGAAAACATTTTGAACTTCTATCTGCGCAAAATATCTGTCTATTTGTGACACAAACATATACTCGAGATCTTAATTACTCGTTAATTGTTTGTCGAGACTTGAGCACTCAATTTAATGACATCTTTGAAGCGCGTGATATGAACTCGCAAACAAAACTTTTGTGAAAACGGTGAATTAATTGAAGGATTACTTTTTGGGAATGACAATGAAGCAATTAGAGATGAACGCATTCTTTTGTCTGCGCGGGTGTTTTGAAGCGTTTTTGTTTAAGAAGCACTTTACATATTTATTGAAAGCCACAATTATTAATAAACGTTCAGGATTCACAATAAGAAAGGGCACTTTGTATCAGAATCAGAAATAAACATATCTTTCGAGTCAATAAACAGTGGATATACTTGTTTATGTTACCTTAGGCAAGTCTGCATGATGCGTTCGCTTGCGATTGTGTTTAAAAATTATGGCTCAACCTCAAGAACAATTTGTTATCTACTATTAAAAAAGCTTGTCGGTCAATCTTCGTTTTTATCTATTTGGGTATAAGATCGTTTCAAGTTCAAATTTTAGTAGCCGTTTATGATTTTGCTTTGCAAAGATTTTTAAAACACCGTTCCAACATTCCTTTTCATGATTGAATGAAGTGATCGAAGCGCTTTTAATCTGACTCAATTCCTATTCAGAATGGTTTATATCAAACTGTGCCGTATAAACAAGCACAGAAAAGCAGGTTGTGTTTGCTATTTTTCTCTCGATATTATTCCCTTTGACTGGGTTCCAGCATGACAACAGTTAACTGTTTACAAAGCTATTGTTGCTAAGCAGCAATGCATACAACTGCAAAAATCCCGCACCCCTCCCACTAACGCTGATAGTTAGCACTACAAAATTGGCATTACCCCTCCCTGGAGATCAAGTATTTTGTTTAACGACCTCTTCCGAAGATTATTTTGAACTTCGCGGGTCATTGCATTAAGTGTTAGAGCCTTTAGAAATCATGGCACGTCACAACAAAGCAAAACTCCTTTTATGGTCATATAATGAGCTCCATTGTTTCAGCTGAACCTGTACGCAAAGTTTGATATGTATCAGATTATTTTAATAATTAAAATACACTCTTTTTTATAACAAAGCCCAAGCTTTGGGATGAGGCTAAATGTTCTAAAATATTTTGAGGATTTCAGCTTCAAATGATCTTAAAATTTTGTTATATAACCTTTGGCTTGGCTTCCCTGTTGCAAACTCAAAACGAGCTACAGCTGAAAGAAGGGGCGACACTACACACCTTTTTAGTAAGAACGTAAGCTGAAAAATGCCCAAATACTTGAGGCTGAAGAAAGGTGCAACATCGCCGATATTGTTGTGCATGTATAATTTTGTTTTTAAGTTTCATTTCTTTATGAGTATATCAGTTTCTTTCTTGCCGGCCAGGGTAGCGACTAAATAATTAATAAAGCGTATTTATGCTGCCGGTTGGTTTGTGAGAATAAGCAAAAGGAGTGTGCTTTTAAAGTTTAACCCGAGTCCCTAAAGTAGACATTCTTATAACATAGCTGCCAAGTTCGAGTTAGTAAAATGCGTGAATCTGAGCTGCAACTGCCGCAGTTTTAAAGAAATGTATGGTGAGCAACTGAAATGAAAATGCGTGAATTTATAGAAAATGTATGGAAAATTTGTGCGTGAAGAACAAGTAAAATGCGGGACTTTCACGCCAAATGCGTGAAGCTTGGCAGGTCTGTTATAAGTAACTAAGGCAGCTTTCCATTTGTTCGTTTTGGTCGGCCGAAAAGAAATGGTTCTGGCCAGTTTAAATGAAAAGTTTCAAGGCGCGCGCGTACATTTTTTCCCGCCAAAAATCTTCAAATTCCCGCGCTTTAGCCGACCGGAGTGGGAGAACTGAGCGGCTCTAATCCACGAGCAGGAACATTCTTACCAGAACCAGTTCTGAGTACTCGTGCGTTCCATTATGAACTCAGTGATTGGTCGGACCGGCCAGGCCGGACAAAGGGACAGCAACCTAAGAGTGTATCCTGTATGTATAAGTTGAGGTTAAGATCCTATGAAAGTTTAACACATTCAACCCGAGTCCCTAAAGTAGAAGTTCTTATAAGTATTAACTAAGAGCGTATAATTGCAGGGAAACCATTAAATTGCCAGGGAGACAGCTTAGACACCGTGTATTTCTCCACGTTCCCATTTTTCGAACTCGCCACACTCACGGATGAGGTGTACGTGGTTGGCGTGAACCACGCTTCCACCGATATGTCCACGTACAGCAATATTGCGCTTATGAACATCGACAAGAAAGTGGGTGTGATCGCTGTCACCAACCAGCAGTACGCAGGCTCAGCCACGGACCTCCTGCGAGGAATTGTATCTGATGACATCAGCAACAAACTGTTTGCCGTCAAGCTGGCCTACAACTGTACCCAGTCCCTCCTCCTTACAGACCACTGCTTTGTGATACCGTCCGACGGTTATCCGAACGCCAAGCCGGGCTACGAGTTGGCTATCTTTGAGAGAGGGTATCTCAACCCGTACACAAATGTTGGCCCTGCCTACGACCAGATTCTACCAATCAAGTACATCTGGGTAAAAGGGAAAGCAAACTGAATGCAACTCTGCAGGAGATCGAGGCCCTTAGAGATAAATTGCTTCCCCTCAGTTTGACCTTAAACTAAATGAATATAATAGTAAACTGTACCCTGATTTCGATCTGCGGATTATGATTTTTTAAAGATTCATGATTTGCTTGAGTAATAGAGTAATAAAGTAATCAAAGTTTCAAACCTTCCATGACGAGGATGCCTTCAGTCTGGTTGGCAGCCAATTATACGTCTAATTAAATGAAACAAAAGATTTGGCATTTGTCACTATTTTATAAGAGAAAACAATGCAAATATAGAGCTAAAAACATGACGTTTCGACGGTGTCATCCCCCAATTATCAAATGTGCAGAGATTAAATGCACTGAGCTATATATAACTCAGTACATTTAATCTCTGCACATTCGATAATGGCGGGATGACACCGTCGAAACGTCATGCTTTTAGCTCTATATTTGCACTGTTTTTTCGTATAAAATCGTTTTCAAAGTCAGTATTAATTAAGCATTTGTCACTAAAAAATTAATTTCTACCGCTTTTTTATGATCTTTTATGATCTTATCATCTCATTGCGAAATCTTGGCAATTTCAATACCATTTCAATAATCATTATTTCCAAATCTTCGTTATAAATGTTTTTCTTACGAAAAAAGAAGTGTTTTGCTATGTGGACCAGTTGTTTAGTGGCTACAGGTATATCTATCTCGATAAATTCAACTTTTTGAAATATTCTTTACAGCTGTTAAGTTTGGCACATTTTGACTGCTATAAGTAAACACAAAATGCTATCAAAATTCAATTTCCTATTCTTCGTATAGGGTTTGCTCACCCAATTAAACTCTGCTCAGATTCTCAGTGTTTTCAATTTCGAATCCAAGTTTTCATAGTTGATGATGAAATATTTTCTTCTCAGTTCACGACTAAAACAAAAACACATCAACATCCAAGCGAACACCTTTTCAAAACGTTTGAATCTCTTGTTCAGTTCCTATCTCAGTTATCTCAGCTGGCGGAGCTCATCCATCTCAAGAAAATTTTTGGCACCATGACAATAAAACTACGAACACAAATCTCGCTCTGTTGACATTTGCCGAAAGTAATTACAGGTTCGTTGACTTTAAGATCATTATGATCCTTCAAACCAACGGAGAACGTCAAATAATAATTGGTTGTATTACATTAATCTCCGGTAAGCATCATAATTGTATAGCATTTCTGACACATTCATCAGCTTTTGTCGCTTTTATATATATTTGATGCACAAAATTAATAGGTGACATGGTGTGTGCGGTTTCGTTATTTGGGAAGGGGGCTGCAATTTAGAGCGGATTCTGTGTAGCAACGTTCAAATTGATTCATCTTCCAGATCACTAAGAACATATGTATACATGAACATGGTTTTAAAATACCTATCAACAACTCAAACTTTTGTTCGTCAAAATTGATGTCAAGCTAACATTAAGCTCATTATGGGCTTTTTAAAATCTACAAAGGTGTTCATTTTTCGTCCGTAAGGTTTGGTGTAAAGCTGACTTTTCGAACGTTAGCCCTTCGTCAGAGCAGACTGTTCGATCCGAAGGGCTGTCCCTCGAACGTAAACTTTAATACATAAAACCTTACGGACGAATAACATACCATATCAAACTTTGTTGATTAAAACCAAAATTCAAGGGAAAGTCGTAAATATGCCACTTGTCGCACTTACAGTTTCTAGTTATTTCTTCCTGCAGCAGTTAAAATGAGTCCAGCTTTTAAGAGCAAGTGGACAGACATTTCAATAATTATTTTGAAGTAATTTTAAGGACTATCCGTATGATAAATTTACGACATATTGCTGTACCGAATTGACCAATCAGGAACATTGGGCTTTGTTTGCAGATGGATAATATTTTGCAAGAATGCAGTCATATTTAATTTGCGAAGAGGAAATGCTTCTCAACTATTTTCTCCAAAAAATTTATACATGGTTGAATGTTTCCAGATTAAACACGAAAACCAATTTGACTTCAGAGAAAAGAGAGAAAACGCCGCGGCTCTATTTGAAGGAAATCAAGAAACAAATCCGACATTTTTGTTTGAAAGGATTTTTTTGCATTTAGAAGTGTTAATCATAGTAGTACAACTACAAAATGGTAAAGATTTGAACGAGGTTGAGTAAGCTGCGGCAGTTTGTGAAGCGACTCACACAGGAGGACTTTCAAAGATTAGTCACGAAATAAACAGCTTGACTTAGCAGATATGACTGATAAATTTGAAAACATTTTTCCGAACGATTCCCAGATAGAACAGCATCAAGGGCGGTCTACAGATGGCGACTCTACTGTGGAGATGTATGTGGCTCTGTACAACATCGCACTATGTGCTGTAACTGCACCGGGTAACGGACTTCTGTTGTTGGCGCTCTGTGCCGACCCAATCAAGTGTTTTCGCACTCCAAACTCATTTCTAGTGATATCCATGACACTTGCAAACCTTGTTACAGGGATCGTTGTGGAACCACTAACCGCAGCGTTAAGTTTTTCTGAACACTACAAGGCCGTCACTCCGCCAATTGTTTCCGATTTGTACAAAGCTTTTCTTTCCACTGCACCAAACGCTTCCTTTTTCACTTTATTTGCATTGTCTCTGGATTCCTACATCGCTGCATCGATGCCGCTAAAATACAAGTATGTGGTAACAAAAAAGAACGTATTGCTTGGCATTGTTGTAATCTGGATATACATTACGACATTCAGTCTTGTACAGTTCTCTGGAATTCAAGAAGAAACGTATGTCAAACTCGACTTGTATCTAAATACAACTGTAACTTTTGCTCTTCTGTTAGCCTCGTATGTTGGACTTATGAAATCACTTCAGGCAAACAGGAAACGCGCCTCAACATTACATCCAAGCCAATCTTTCTGTCATGAGAGTTGGAGCAGAAGGCTCAACGAAGAGAGAAGCCGTCGATCATTAAAGGTGGTTTTTATCCTAATCATTATTCTAACGCTGACCATAACACCTAACATGGTTTCTTGGATGATGTTTCTAAACTGTCATGCTTGCAAGGGATCGAGGGGATTTGAAGTCACGCTGGTAATATTGCGGTATATTGCCTACCTGAAGTTCGCACTCGATCCCATTGTGTATGCATGGAGGATGCCGCGTTACAGAAGAGCGCTAAAGATGGCCGCCACTTGTAAACTGCGTTAGAGACAATTACGTTTCCTTTCAATAATGCACGGCTAAAGCTAGCTAACTCTCTCTCTCTCTCTCTCTCTCTCTCTCTCTCTCTCTCTCTCTCTCTCTCTCTCTCTAGGAAAAGTATAAGGGGATTCTGCCACAAAATTTCTCCCTCGACATATCAGTCTCAAGGAATAACGTTTGCTTTCTACTTGCTGTTGCATGTTGCGTCCATGAGCATATTTACAAACTCACAAAGTCAGGTTTAAAAAGGTTGTGAATTGTTCTTTTTGCAAACACTTTTGTGCCCAAATTGTAGCCAAAGTTCCCAATTTGGTTTTTCCTTTGGTTTTTAATTAATCGATTTCAAACTTTGAGTCAAAAGTTGCGTATCTGTTAGTGCTTTCTTGTCCATACAGTTCTCTCAGCAAATTTGGCTTCCTTTCGAACGCGCGTCAGAAAGCAGGTCCCAAAGTCTTGTTACAGATTTAGGTTTCAAGTCGACCTTGTGTAACAAGCTCAACTGAAGGTGCTGTTTTGAGGTTTTTCTTCAGAAAACACTCATAGCGCCTAAACAACTCAACCAAACTGCTCGAGTTTTTTTGTGTGCATGTACTTGAACTATCTATTGCAATGTTCCAACAAAAACGTAACTCCGTTCGTTTTATATTTTTTTCTATAAATCAAGTTTTTGGAGGTGCAAATTTTAACATGATGAAGGTTGAAGAAGTTCCCTGTTTTGCATGAAACGATGGTTAGCAAATATTTACTTTACCTCAAATGTAAAAAAACGACCTTGCAGACCATCAAGGAAAACATTTTCAATCCGTAATTTTTGTTCAGTTTTGAGGAAAATCAATACAATTCATTCTTAGATTGACATCTATTTTTACACACGTTTTCATATTTTGTTTCTCGTTGTTCTGAATAAAAATACCATGTGTTATGCATACTTCAGCCTGTTCAGAGCCACGTTATGATGTGCGTGTGGCTTTTTGGTATTCCGTGTGTTCTTACAAACTATTTTATTGAAAAATTAAAGAAAAGAAGAAAAGAGAAAATGAACCAGCTCCATAAAGCGTAAACTCGCGCAGCAGGTGCATCAATGCTTGCAAGCGCAAAGGATCGCCAGATCCTTTGCTTGCAAACATTGAAGTGCACTTGCTGCGCGAGTTACGTTGTATGGCGCTGGTTACAGTGAAAGCCGATTTTTAAACGACTTTACCAAAAAACTTTCTACAATATTGGCGATATTTTGAGGTTGGACCACATATTTAGCGATGAGGGCAAGGTCCTGACGGTGTGCGCACAGAGATGCTGTAACTGATTACCGCGAATTGCGTAATGCCACCGAAGATATGTTTATTTTGATGTGAATACCGAGGAACTTAATGTGAAAGATAGTATCAAATACCTTGGAATAATAATGGATTCTAGCTTAAACTGGAAAGAGCACATCAAACAACTTAGCAAAAAGATCTCGAGAGGTATTGGTTTAAGTTGTATTACTCATTAGTCTATCCCTTTCTTACTGATGGAGTAATTATCTAAGCAAACACACATGTATCCACCCTGAAGCCAATAATTACCGTTGCAGAAGAATGATCTATAAGAATAATGACTTTCTCTAAATATGATGATCACACCTCGCCTCTTTTCAAAAATTTAAATATTTTGAAATTCTCTGACATTATATACTACCAAAATTACCTTTTCCTCTTCAAGTTCCACTCTAACATGTTACCAACCGTATTCCAAGAATTTTTTGTACTGACATATACAAGGCACAAGTACAATACAAGGCTGGCGTCAAGCTCTTCATATTATATCCCTCCCGTCCGGACTAATTATAGAAAATTCAATATTCGTTTCAATGGTGCCATCATCTGGAACAATATTGACGATTCACTTAAGCGACTCAGCCTGTTCAGATTTAAACGAGAAATTAAGAATGTCAGAATTGCCTCATATTAAATAAACTTTCTTCCTTCAGCTCTTTCCTCTTTTTCTTTCTTTTTTGCCTCTTTTGTCTGTGTTATGTTTGTGCCCTCTGCATGTCTTAATGTTTGAAACCATAGTTTGCTATATATAAAATCTCTGAGTGAGCTGCCTAGCTCGATTAGCTTACATAGTTATTCTAGGCAGCAAACATCCTACTACTATATTATATTTCTTAGTCCTGCTACCTGTAAATGAATGGTGTTTAAAAAAAATAAATGTTGTTGTTGTTGTTGTACAGAACACATGTTTCTCTAAAATCAAATCATTTACCATTCTTCGGCAGATTATATCAAAAAAAGAAAAAAACAAAGCCACGTTGTTCTCAAGATGACATGTACAGCGCGCGCGTTGATGTCGTGTTCGACGTCACGTTAGAAGCGGCACATGCACGATGGAACACTGCGTGTAACACTGCTGCATGGGAATACGATTTGCCGCATTTCCGTGAAGAGGATACTGTATAATTTCCTCGAATAAGCTCCCCCCCCCCCTCGATTAAGCACGCCCCCTCGACTAAGCGCCCCCTTCGGCAGACCGCGACAAATTAAATAAGCACCACCCTCGAATAAGCGACCCCTACCCCACCCCTCCTTACGTTCACGAAAAGCCAAAAACAACGAACGTTTTAGTATTTATTTGTTGTTATTCTCAAAACTTAAACACTGGAGATTGAGTTGTTATCATCCAGTCTTGATTGAAACAGATTTGTTTCTCAAAATACAAACAGTATTTCTACATCATCATTCGAAAACTACTGTGCATTGAAGTCTGCATCAAAAATCAGCGCGCCCCCCCCCTCGAATATTTAGCGCCCGCCATAAAATGTTGACTTTTAAATAAGCGTCTGGACGCTTATTGGAGGAAATACGGTACACTTGAATGTATTTGCGCATTACTTTTGGACACGTACATGCAGTATAAGTATGCTTAAGAGCTTATCTCACCTTAGTGAGCATTTGGTTCGTCCAATAAAATTGGATATCTAACTGGATTTTCTAGAAAGTGACTGCCAGCGATAAACGCGCGGTTACAACGAAGAAACGCCCCCGAACCGACCTCTGTCAAACTCTTATAAAATTCGCAATTGTTTGAATATCCAGAAGATCTTCGACATTTAGATAACGCGACATCTCAGGGAGGCGCTAGCCTGTGTGGTAATTAATTTAGACTGGAAACGGTAGGTGAAAGTCGCGTGTTTCTTAAAAGTAAAACAAGATGAATTGAAATGACCGGAAAAGGCTGTCAAAATCACGCTGCAGTACAACGTTTCAACTGCGTTTTGTGAGCACAGAAAATTGCTTGTGAAAAACTGCTGCAATGGAAAAGAAAGATCTTTCAATTTCCCGTCTTTTGAAGAAAGCGCATCGATTTCGGAGCAAGCAAACAAAAGTTACGGCGGTTTGAAGTTAGGCCTTTTTTGCGACAAAATGAAGCCCTTTTTGTCTAATTTCAGCAGACACCTTTTGGAAAATCCATCCAGATATATTTGTGCCGACAGAATATTGAAGCATGTTGGCTAAGCTTGTGAGATAAAATATAAAGATAATCCTGCTGTGAGCGAAGTTTCCAAAAAATATTCTTTCCCGTGTCTGCAAAAGCAACACAAAACAGGGCTTTTGTCTGCCTTGCATGGAGATATACTCATTTAGTTCCGCGATAAACAGTGAAGGCAGCAATGATTATAGAGATGAGGCATGCGAATTATTGATCTTTTAAAAATACTATTAGAAGAGTATACATTTAGGCCGTGGTCACACTTGGCCCTGCGAAAGTATACTTTCACTATTGCCATAGCTACCGTCTGCTTAAAGTATACTTCCAGTGTGTGACCTCTGATTTTAGACCAAGCGTCAGCACGTGGCGCACGTTCAAAAGTTCAAACGGGCCGACGTCTGCTTCAAG